>CM050328.1:9755000-9960000 GCA_027405865.1 Salix purpurea | reverse complement strand
AATGTCAACTTTTGTTCATGTATATATAAGTGTACTTAACACAATAATAATAATAATAATAATAATAATAATAATAATAATAATAATAATAATAATAATAATAATAATAATAATAATAATAATAATAATAACAACAATTTTTTTCTTTTTATTTGTAGAATAATGTCTATTTTTGTCCATGTATATATAAGTGTACTTAACACAATAATAATAATAATAATAATAATAATAATAATAATAATAATAATAATAATAATAACAATAACAACAACAACAACAACAACAACAACAACAATAATAATAATAATAATAACAATTATTTCAATAATAATAATAATAACAATAACAATAATAACAATAATAATAATAACAATAATAATAATAACAATAATAAAACCAATAATAATAATAATATCAATAATAATAATAATAACAATAATAATAACAATAATAATACCAATAATAATAATAATATCAATAATAATAATAATTACAATAATAATAATAATAACAATAATTATTTTTGTTAATAACTCTTTTGTTAATATTTTTTTTGCTCTTCATAATTTAATAATTTATATTGTTTTGACAGTAATGGTGTTATTTTTTTTATATATATTTTTAGTCTTTAACCTAAGAATATATATAGGGAAAAGAAAACATGACCTAGGATTTTTTCAATATAAAAACTTAATATAAGTATTCTGAGATACATTTAATATAGTTATATAATGGTTGATGATCGGCCACACAATTACAAATAACCGATTAAAACACATTTACAAATTTAATTTTTTTTATTTGTAGAATAATGTCTATTTTTGTCCATGTATATATAAGTGTACTTAACACAATAATACTACTAATAATAATAACAATAATAATAATAATAATAATAATAATAACAATGATAATAACAATAATAATAATAATAACAATAATAATAACAATAATAACAATAATAATAACAATAATAATGATAACAATAATAATAATAACAATAATAATAATAATAATAATAATAATAATAATAATAATAATAACAATTATTTTAGTTAGTAACTCTTTTGTTAATATTTTTTTTTACTCTTCATAATTTAATAATTTTTATTGTTTTGACAGTAATGGTGTTAATTTTTTATATATATATTTTTAGTCTTTCGCCTAAGAATATATATAGAGAAAAGAAAACATGACCTAGGATTTTTTTAATATAAAAAATTAATATAAGTACTCTGAGATACATTTAATATAGTTATATAATAGTAAATGATCGGTCACACAATTACAAATAATCGATTAAAACACATTCACAAATTGATCAATAAACTACAACAAAAAAAATATCACACCAAACAATCAAATAATTCACCATACAAATGGATACAAAAAATATTTCCATAACCAGTAAACACAACTGAATAAAGAAAAATTAGATGATCGACCACACAATTACAACAAAACCAACCACCAACAAATTCTCAATTGACTACAGCGAACACAAATCTCTAATCAATATAATCTATTACATTTTTTCGACCAACTGATTATATAATTATCAATCCAATTAAAACACACCAGATAATCAAAACATTGAAATTTTGCAATCTATGAGTTAATTAAATCGACACATAATTCACATCCAAACTGTGATTAAATTATTCTCCAAGCCAGTAAAATAATGTCAACAACCAACCAGATCAATGCAAACAAAAAATAATCTATCTTTAATAGATTTCAGCGATTATAATATTGCTATTAACCAGTTAATTGCTTAGTAACTGTTAAAAAATATTTAACCATCAACACATTCAGTTCAAGACAAAAAAAAATCATCTTTCATTCATTTTATTGATTACAGATTTACATCAACCAATTAAATAACCATCAAAACAATTAATACATACTAAATAATTAATCAATTATGGTCTTGCAATACTCAAATTACAATTCGCTGATCTTTTATAAATTTTATCGCTTATAATTTTTAAATTTCTAAATTGAATTATTATCTGAGTATTTGATCTTATAACAATAATCAACTAATTCAATACATAAAAAAAATTATAGCATGATTTAAAATTTACAATTCTCTATTTATCAACTAAAAAATTTTTTGTTTACCACATAAATAATCAGTTTGCTATATATAAAAAGCCCGGCGCAACGCGCGGGCTAATTTTGCTAGTTATCGCTAGACCAGAAAGAGGGCACTTGAATGCATGCTTCCTCGTTTACAAATAAAAATATTAGCCACTTGTCGTCTTAATTGACGGACATGTTTCGTAACATAATTTCTTTTTCAGTTTCTTTTTTTTTCAATAATAAAAAATTAGAAAATGTGTTTATTTGCTGGGAACAGAAAATGGATTTTTTTAACTGAAATTAAAATGACGAGTATTTTCAGAAAGAATCAAGATTACGATTTATAATAGTCATCTTAATAATTTTTATTCGCGATAATCTAGATGCTGATTTTATTTTAATTAAAAATGGTCAAGAAAGCCGTATACTGTCAACTAAAAAATAAAATCTTCATGTTAGATTTATAATGATAATTAAATCTACAGAACTATCTAAATATAAAAATATATAGCCAGAAAACACTTTTATACAGAAGAAAAAAAAACATATTTTCATATAAAAAAATAGAAATTGTAAATTAATCAGGAATTTCTGGGTACTTTTTTATCTGAAATGATTTTATGGGTTTTGTCAAATATCTTTATTATCCTCCAATATTAATAATGTTGCTCGTTGATTAGATAGTTATGTAACAGCCTTTCCTACTCTCTATTTTTTTCAAAATATATGTAGGATGTTGTTCAGTTTTTATTCTGACTGAAACACTAGCCATGATATGCCTGATGATCCTTAATAAATTAGTTTTATTCTAACTACAAAAAAATATAGCAACAAAAAAACAATTATTAAAAAAAACACGATAACTTGAGAAATAAACCTCATGAAACATGTAAATAGATAAAACAGAGAGAGAAAATTTATTAGAGAATAATATAAATTATATTTTAAAATCTCATTTAAGAGTTTAAGCTTTTAGATGACATAGTTTCTTGACATGGTATCATAGTTTTGTTGATCTAGCGCTCACGGGTTTAAATCTCACTACTTGCATTCTATTTGATGAAAAACAAGCACAAGATAGTGTGTGACTCTGCAAATTTCAAGTCCAAAGAGTTTTCACTTGAGAGAGGATGCTAGAGAATAATATAAATTATATTTCAAGACTTTACTTAACAGCTTAAGCTTTTAGATGATGGTTTCTTGATAAAATTCAGCTCGAGTCAACCCGGAATAGCATGATAGACACATAACATGGATAATAAAAGACAAGTCAATCTAGGCCAACAGGTAAAATTTTTAGCTTAAGTTGTGAGATTGAAATAACTCAAAACAAAAAAAGAGACTCATGACTCAGTAGAAAAAAATAAAGAAAACCACAAACTATTTTTTTTTTTAAATAGTGCTAAACAATAAAATTGAAAAAAAAAATAAGAAAAAAAAAAGGTGTCAAGCCCCATTAACTTTCTAAATTTATGATGTAGATTATTGAATCGAAAGAACTATACATGAAAAAATTGTGAAGCTCAATCCCAACAAAATAAATATTAATAAATAAAATTGAGAAAAAATCAGTTGCACAAAGGGATATAACATAAAAAAGTCAATGAAAATAATTAGGGTGGAAACTAAAATAAATAAGAGAGCAATAATTCTGCATGTGTGTTAGCTTGCATATTACACGCGTCATCTTGCACGTGTTAGCTCATGTACAGCACCTTCCAACAACTTTTTAAAATTAAATAATATTTAATCAATGCTAAAAGGTAAAAATATATTTGATTAACATGATGGCTATAGAAAAAAAAATATACCAAAAGAACATTGAATCTACAATTTTTGTTATTGTCAATATACTTTAATGAATAAATGGAATGATAGTCATTTTAATAATGTTACAAACTTTTAATTTCATGTTTTTTAAGTCATTTTACCATTCTTGAAAATGAAAAATACAATCATATATCTTAACAATTGTTGAATAACTAATATATAGTGTGGAAATATAAAAATACCTTTATAACAAAAGGCAAGTTTTTTTTTGGAATGACAAAGCTATCATTTTACTTTTGTGGTGAATAGTAAACTAGGTTTTAGTGCATAATATTTTTGCATGTTATAGCTTCTTATCAGATGATTGACTTACTTTACATTGTGTAAAATCAAATTCTTATAATGTAAAACAAAAATAGCTATTAGAAGTATTTATTCTAGCAAAAAAATATTAAACTATGAGGGATTAAGTCAATGAGATCTAGTTGACTTAAGAAGTTTAAAATGACATCTATATAATCTTTTAAAAATAGTTTGACTCGAAAAATAAATATTTATTATGAGATTTTGTTATATATGTTAAAATGATAATATATTGAAACCATTCTAGTCAATCTCTAAGCCTGTATGTCAAGTCATGTGACTATCCAAGCTATAAAAAGATGATATTGAAGATAAAAAAAAACAAGGGGAGAGAGAGGGAAAGAGAGAGAAACACTATTTTAATTAACAATGTTATGTGATGAGAGGTGCAATGTTATGTGATGAGAGGGGCGATAAAAATCCCTCTTTTTTGTTTATTTTTTTTGTCAATCTAGTAAACTTATAACACGAGTTATGATATAAGAATAGCTTTATAAAAAACAAATTGAAATAAATCTTGAAATTTAATTTTCTATCAACTTTATGTTGAAATTAAAAAAATAAATCAATTAGAAAAAAAAATGTCAACTAAACTAACTTACAGTATATGTCGTGAAACTAAGATAGCTCTATAAAAAAATATATTTTTTATAAAGTTTAATTTTGAATAAATATAATATTAAAAGATAAAAATAAAAATTAAAAAGTTCCACTACAATAACTATTGTTTCTCAAGGAGGAGTATAATGAAATTTTCTTATATTTAAGTTATTTAAAATGAATAAAATTTTTAAAAATGCTTTTTAAATACAATAGCAAACGTTTTTTCAAAGATTATAGGCTATCCACGCACAGGTCGAAGAAGTTTCATCACTCTTTTATTTACACGTGCTATGGGCCTGTGGAAAGGAGGCATTGTTTGGTTTCCCAACCTCCCATGTCCAACTTCATATCTTTTATTTCAAATCGTTGTTGTTTGTAAAATCTATACGTTGTTGTTTGTAAAATCTATACAGTGACCGTTTAATATTGTATTTTAAAAATATTTTTATTAAAAAATAATTTTTATGTTTTAAGTTAATATTTTTTAGTGTTTTTAGATCAATTTTATATGCTAATATAAAAAATAAAAAAGAATTATTTTAATATATTTTTAAATAAAAAACAACCTTGACCACATCTTAAAAAACACACAAGTTGTTGTATTAAGTGTCTGTTTGTAGCTGTGTTGTTTTAGTAATAAGTTTCATGAATATATATGATTTTTTTATTTTATTTCTCTTCAAAGTAAAATTGTTAAACATATATTAATAATTATTTACTAATTATAATTTACTAAGTATTTTAAAACCTCTCTCAAATTCCTCCCCCGAAGCATATATAATTTATTGATTAATTATTATTTTTGCACAATTCATTTTAATGATATATATAAAAATATCATTTTAAAAGAAAATTAGCTTGAAAAGATAACAAAACATAAAAAAATATAGTCAATGTGGAATTCAATCAATAAAATAAAAATAAAAATAAAAATAAAAATATAAGATAATGCTAACTTCCTCTGTTTTCACAGATCGATAGATAGATTATTATATTTTATCCATAAAAATGGATTTAATAAATAATGGGGACTGGTATGTCAACAATCATATAGACTGGGGCCTGACTTGTAGTTACCAAAAACCAACTCATTTTAAGTTTCCTTCGATTCATTAACCTCATCCCTGACTGTCTCCTGTCTTGACAGTAATCAAACGCTGCCTGGAAGCCAACGTCAAAACCACCGCTTTAACGGCAGATCTCTCTCCGCCGCAACCACTCCCCAGTCTCTTATGCCACCGCAAATCTACACCTTCGATCATTTCGACGACCATTCCTTCTCCTCACACATAACACCTCGGTTCAAAACGTATTTACAGTTCACAACCTCGCTATTCACCACCTCCCACAAATGCTAAAAAACGACCGCTGGTTTTTTTAGTGGTATACTCATCCGGTTTGTTTCTTTTTTAATTATGGATAATTACAAACCAAATGTTAGCAAAATCTGATTGTTAAGTATTGAATTATTGATATCCTTTCATCTAAACAGATTGAAATTTCAAATTTATCAGGATTCAGCTGGGGAGGAGTTTTTGGAAAGAAAGAGATGTCAAAGCTGTTGGCACGGATTGCTGGGTACTTGAGCAACCGAACTTTGGTGGGTGTAGACAAACTAGGGAACCGTTACTACACCAAAACAGAACAGATCGATGGTATCAGTAAGTGGGTCTCTCTTTTTCCTGGAAAATCTTTTCCTCCTTGAACTTTTTATCAGTTTTGTATATTTGTTGATGTTTCAGTGAAAGAGAAAAGATGCGTAATATTCAAGGGGGAAGAGGACCCAACCTCAATATCAGGTACAATTTTGAAGCTCAGAAAACTTCCCCTCACTGTTACAATGTTGCATTCCATTATGCCCTAACACAACATTGTGTACTAAGTTTCTGAGTATCATTAGTTTTCAATGAACCTTTTCTGATCAATTGGTTTTCTATAATCAGCGGTCGAGTCCAAGCATGATTGTTAAAATAGATGTTATTTCAACTTATAGATATGTTTAAGGGACTTGCTGTGCAACTTGCTTCTCCTGCAGGTTTACTCTAATTGCTTGTCTATAATTTGGCTATTGTAGTTGAATGGATATGCTGGCTGAACGGACAGCGTAGAAGGGCTCCAACTCCTGAGGTATATTATAGACAGTCCTTTTCCTTCGCATATGCCATAAAGAAAAATGGGAGCTAGAAGAAAAACTCCTCCCCAGCTGAAATATATTTAACAGTATGTGTGTGTGATTTATGGTTTTTTTTGTTAGACATTGAGTTTGGAATTTTGCATGTCACGAAAACTTTTGTTTAGGTTTGTTCACTTCCTCACCTCTTGACAATTCAATGATTGCTATTATAAGAAGTTTGAATGATGTATTCATCACGCCTCAACTCTTTGTGTCATCCGAAGTTACTGGGAATTTATTGTAGTCTTGGAGGGGGAAGTATCATCCCAATGGGCCTCCAGTGATTTTTATTTTAATAACCTTTGGAAACTCCTATCATTGTTTGGATTTAGAACACATTCTTTCACAGAATCAGGAAAATTCTATATTTTTGTGCCTGTACCAAAGGTGTTTTTGGATTTTAAAGATGTATTCCATGTAGTGAATTTGGTCTTCATAGTTTTCAAATAAATTTAGGCATCTTCTTTCCATCCTTAAATAACTTGATGAAAACTAGAAGTACTATTTCAGAGACTGAATTAATTTCATCATGCCCTTCCTGGTCTCTCTGTACAAGTTAACAATGATGAGTTACATGCACCGTTACTATGTTGTGAATTTTTGAATAACTATTTTTGTGGCTGGAAAATTCAGTATGAAAAGACACGTGGGAGGATTGTGTGTTACTGTTTTTCATTTTAGTGATCTACAATGTTAGAATTGTGTTATTCCACTGTAAATATACTTGATTTTCTTTAGGAACAGATGGAGTTGGAGGCAAGGCGTGAACTTGTGAAGCAAAATGTGGCACGTAAGTCACTTGTAAAATTATATAGATATTTATGTTTCTTCCTACTTCTATTTTCTGTTTAATATTATCATTGATGTATTTTATTGCTGGCTTGGTGACTAATATTTGCTTATTGTCTCCAACCCCAGTAACTACATTACCACAACCCCCATACTGCTCACAACACCCCAAGCAAAACTAATCTAGCCCTTGAATCATTATGTTAACCCTTAATTTTTAACTCCATAGCAAATACGTGTTTGTTGAATGTAGTCTCTTCATGGCACTGTATATCAATATGTTATAGAAATGGTTTGTTGAAGACCTTGATATCTTTCGCTGTTTCTTTTCTTTCTGTCCTCTACATAATTTGACAAAATGACTTTTGCTTCGTTCTTGAAGGCCTTTGCTCTAAAGAAGTTGACTATTGATATACTGTTTTCATTTTTGGCACCTCTTCACATGACTTTATTAGCTTTGTCAAGTATCTTAATTGTTTAATTTTTTTTACTGCCAAAGTTCTCAAGCAAGAAGAAGAGGAAAGGAGAGCCAAAGAAGGCAGTTCTCACAAAGCCAAGAGCACTGGTAAGTTGCTAAAGGCAAACTTTCCTTTTATTTAACAGCATCATCAATAATTATGTAATTGTTGATATAATTATCTATCATTTCTACAGGTAAAACTGGAGGTCCGGACTTGAAAAGTTTCATTCACCAATTTCCTGCTGAAGGTATTGCATTCTTTCACTGAAATATTACTAGAGAATTGTATTTCTTGACAGCAAAATATGCCATTGCATGTAAAGGATTCGCCAAAGGTTTTGTTTATGTCATGCCATCTGATTTTGAAAATAACAATCATGTTCACGTGCGTACTTTTTTACTCCGCTGACCTCTGTGCTAATCATGATCTGACATTATGGTGCTTGTTCTCAAAGGTAACAAGCTGGAGGAAGAATCAGATGAAGTTGATAGAGGAAGGGGGTCAGTTATCTTTGGCTTTTGAGATAATTTCATTTTATTGCTCACCTTGATTGTGAGGTCAGAGATCACACATTATGTTGCTAGACAAAATACAACTTCTCTCATCTTAACGGTCCGTGTTGGCTATGATTTCTTTTTCTAAGCCAACATTGCTCAAGTCAATTTGTTCCTTTAGTTCCTTCAACCAATTATGTGCCCTTCTTGGGTCTGCTCGAAGATATGGTGCTCCCACTTTGCACCCATGCATGGATGAATGTATTTGTGATGGTTTGGAACTGACAACCTTATTTACTGTTTTATTTAACTGTGAGAACTTACTGTGCTTCTGATAAATCATTCAAGCTTGTACAGTATCATTATATATTGTATTTTGGAGCTTCTGCTGTGCTATTTCTTGAAATATTTATAGCAACTGATTATATTTACCTACAATTATGTACTTGCAAGTGGGACCTGGTTTTGTTTTCATGCCATGACACCAGTTATTAAATTTTGCAGAGAAGAGGAAGCAGGGGCACAGAAAGCAAAAGAACCTTTGTCAGAGTAAGCTCACATATATGTAATTCACATTAATATAATAGTCATATCTTGGGTTAGCTTTATCACGATGGACTATTTGTTGAAGGTTGCATCCATGAGGTATGGTAAAGTGCCAAAGTTTTGGGAACTGCTTATGAAATATATATATATACACACAAATGAATGTCAATACTATGCAATGTGTTAAAATTTCCACTGCTTTCATGATTCTTTCTTTCAAATACTGTCACCACAGTGATGCTCATGCATTTATTGCTAAAATAATTTTTTTGTAGGCGTTCAGAACCAACCGGATCTGGTTCAACCTTCAAGCCTGGGACATGGCAACCACCAACATGAGATGGATCATATTTTAATGGCCACCCATATTGGTAATCATTTTCTTCACCATTATGATCCCTGTTTCCCCATTGGTTTTCCAGTGACCAGGCTTGTAAATTTCACCGATGACAGTGTTGAGCAAATTACATACACTGCAAACTATTTTGTTGGAAACTTTGAGATTTTTGGGAGATGGGGATAACTCGGATTGTTTTAGTTTAATAATTTGTTCCAGCCAAAACAAAACCGAACTCAGGTTCATACCATGAAGCAGCCACATCAGCCATTCAAGAAGTTTTGGGGAGATCATTCTGTTTAAAGGAGTTTTTAACTTTTTGGACCCTTGTACATTTAACAAACGAGAATACGGACATGATAAACCTGTCGCTAATAGCTCAGGCCATCATTGAGCTTTTCTCTCTCAGTTTTTTCAGTTGCAATAGTTTGACATTAGTAATCATTGAATAAAATTTTTATTCTGTATACGATTATTTTTCATTTATTTTTGCTCTGTATTTGAGTTGGTTAATGAAGCTGACAGGTTTATCACCACCTCAAAGAGACAGGGTCAATGCTACAGCCGGCACAGGAACCTGAGAGTAGATATAAAGCAGCTTCTCCTCCTCCTCCTCCCGCCTCCCGCCTCCCGCCTCTTCCTCTTCCTCTTCGTTTTTTAGCTCAAGGTGTGGAATGGAACTTTCGAGTTTTGACCGTAAAAGGGCTAGCCCCTCAAAGCTGAGCAAATTTCTACCTGTCTTTCACGTGATTTTAAACGCGTGACCTCCAAATTTGATGTCCAATTGGTGACCCCGAGATTCTCCTTGTGAGAGTAAATGCTATGAGCACTTCTTCAATGCTTAAACGACTTTGGTGATCTATATAATCGGTTCCATCTGCCAAAAACAGTGTAATTAATTTCTCACGTGTCAGATCAAGAAGAGCACCGCCCTGGTCTATGCAGCCACTAGTGCTCTCTCCCTGCAGTATCAAAAGAACAAAGAAAAATAAAACTGCTCTCAATAGAACTGAATACTAGGTATTTTGAGAAATTACGAACCATGAGAGGTGAAGTGAAGCGTCAAGGCTACCTGAATTAAGGTAATTAACAGGAAATTATTAAATTGCAGGCTTGATTTAGCTGTAAAGAAAAAAAGAAGGAAAAAGGCTGTGTGCCGGTGCAAAACTACAGATGCTGATGACCTTACCAACAGTTTTACACGAACTGCAAATCAAAAGATTGAAATTTAATGCGAAATTTAAAGCTCTGCATGTGGTCGGTTGTGATTCATGACCCATTCAACTATATTTGTCGGTGTATAAAGTCGCACCATCTAGAAAATGTAATTGCAAGCAAGCACTGGATATCGCAGGCATATCATATCAAATCAAACTCACTCTCGTTAGCAAAATGAGCTTTCCTCTGCTCCTCACGCTTCTACTACTTCTCATCTCAACAAGCCAAGGAAGTGCATCCGAGCATGGGAAAGAACCTGATCTGATAGAGAAATCCTGCGCAATAATCGTAGGTTATGAAGAATGCGTGGCAATTCTCAGATCCGACCCTCGTTCCATTAAAGCGACCAGTATCAAACAGCTGGCCTACATCATTCTTGATCTCTGCATAGCAAATGCGACAGAGACTCTCGGAGAAATCCCAAAGCTGCAAGAGAAGTACTCGAAACATGACCAGATCGAGGAAGCCCTGAGGTGGTGTGCCACGGCATATGAGAGCGCCATCAAAGATTATTTTAGCAAAGCGGTTGAGCAACTGGGTAAAAAGTCTTATCGTGAAGCGCAGTATTCAGCACACATTGGAGGCGCATTAGGTACGGGTTGTGAACAAGAATTTTATTTCCAAGCACCAGAATTTTCACCTTTATGGCCCAGGAATCATGATTTGGCAGTTCTTGGTCTTGTAGCAGAAGGCATTGTTTCCCTTCTTCGTTTGAATGAGTCTTCGTTGTAAGGGTTTAATATATATATATTAGAATATTGGCATTGTCCTTGCAATTATTAGTAATTAACATTGTAGATCAATGTTTTATTGTTGCGCCTGCTCCTTTCACCGCACAAAATTTCATCCTTGGCACCTCTGTTTTTCTTTTGTTACATTTTCGTCCTCTAGCTTAATCTTTTTTCAATTTGGTCATTTTTCCCCTCTTAGTTTCTCTATTCTCTATCAATTGCATCTAAATCTTTCCTGAGGTGTTACGAATTATCTCGGCGTTGAATACCATGTCACTTTTTCTCTGGAAGTTTTGAAATCATTGGGAAAAATAAAATTAGAAGGGATCAAAATCGATACTGACAAAAATACAACCTTTTTCATTTTTCATGTTCTAAATGCATGTAAATATACACTTTTGTACCTCAATTTCTCTTTTTTTAAATGAATAGCAATCAATCATTTTGATATACATGTCTTTCTTTCTATATATGTAACTAATATAATCTTTCACATTTCACATAAAAATCATTACACAATTAAGAGTAATTAGATATTCGTAGTGAAGGATTTTTACGAGGTACCAAATACCTGCTTCAATAATCAAATGTAACATTTCTCTCCCAACGAAGGAGAGAAAGAGGGATATATATATGAAATTAGCTTATCATTTATTCATTTTTTTTCATTGTAAACAATTATGTTATATGTTCTACATGTATATGATAGCCATAACATTCTAGACGATAAAACCAAGATTTTTTTAATATATATTTCAAGTTGAATTTCTATCAATTGAAATAACTCAATAAAACACCGCTTTGTAAATAGATAAAATGATGTGTATCTTAAAGCTAAAACGATACGTGTTATTAACAAAAGAGTAAGCAACGTTAATTTTCTTTTTAATTAGACAGACTTGGATCTTCAATAAAAGCCTTCCCTCCTCCCTTAAACCCTAAATCTTGACATTTCTCCTTCTTCAATTTGACATCATCGTTAAAAGAGAGCCAGGAAAATTTGAAAATGAGGTCTTTCATAAATTTCTAGGTAACATCTAAAGGTGACTAGTTCTTTCAATGGATCAAAACTTAGTCACTATTTTGTTATCCTTTTTTACCATTTTGCAATCCATAACAACCTAAGACTAATGAGTAGGGGCCTGTTTGGGAGAGCTGTTGCGGTAGCTTTTCAAAGTGCTTTTCGTGCCGAAATACATCAAAAATAATATTTTTTTTATTTTTTAAAAATTATTTTTGATACCAGCACATCAAAATGATCAAAAAACACCAAAACATATTCATTTTTTTTAAAAAAAGTTGTGGCACGGCGGGTGAAACGCCGTGCCAAACAGCTTCTAGGTCCTTAAGGAAAATAAGGTTGTGTTAATTCAACTACCCTTTTGCTATTATGTTTCTTCATTTGTGATATATGGAATACATGGTGTATGACTGTAGAGAAAATCATATCCAGTCAATACACCACAATACTAATCCTTTAAAAAACCAAGTATAACCCATAGTACTTTGATGCTAATTTCAAAAAAAAAATCATGTGCTATAGTTTTCTATCAATATAGTTATAATTTAAGATAGTTAAGGTCTCTTGTATTAAAATTTCTTTCACTTCTCTTTTTAATTTTTTATTGGACTATCATGTGCTAATACGATTGTAGATTAGTTTTGGATTTTTAATATTTTTGATACAGTAGTCATACATATCAACAACCTACACCATAAAATCCTTTGAAAATAGGGAATATGAATAGATGGGGTTAACCTATACAACACCTTATAAGGGGTAACTTTAGTGTATGTATAAAAATTAGTGTTATACCACTATTCTACTAAAGGCAACCATTTGACCTAGTGTGTACTGGTTCACTAGTCATATATCACAAATAATTCTAAAGATATTTATTGACTACCTAAACTTATCCATTAGATTAAGAGTGATAAACAATAAAATATTGTAAATCAACCCCCTAATAAGTGAAAATATGCTTTCAAAAATGATCGAGCAAGATTGGATCTCAACCACTTACGACAATGATTGACAAACCATGTAATTTGTAAATATATTCTACAAAAACGCGAGCTCTTAAAGAGGCAATATATGGATGACATAAGATTATAAATATGTATTCTTGTTGAATTGATCCACCGTTGTTAGAAATTATCTTTTTCCATCATATTTAGGCAAGCCTTTTATGAAATTCATATTATTGTCTATAAATGGTGTGTATGTGATAAAAAAAAGACTGTTATTTTCAATAGAATAAACCCTTTACTTTTTTGGTATAATAGTGATGCCTGAATTTTCTCATATAGTAGAGTTATGGTATAATGATATTAGCTTTCAATATAGGTCATCACCAACAAGTATATTTCTTTTCTCTTAGAGGTGATTATTGATCCACTTGCAGTGAAAATGAAAAAGGAAATTCTGGTGAAGAATTGAATAATAACATGTATAACTATATCATTTACATATAAAAGTTTAACTTTCTCTATAAGATTGGTTGAAATGTTAGATAACCCCAAGGTAAATAACTCTACACTAGCAAATCTAGAAAGAAAAAAACAATTACTCTCTTTTCTTTTCTTTTCTTTTTATATTTAATTTCATTGTTGTATCATATTAATTTATTAATTTAGCTAGCCACAAATTTTAGGAGGATAAAGTTACCATCTAGTCAAGTAAATACTTGATGATGACATGAACTATCTTTATTTTAAAACATTTACCCATGTATAATGCATCCACTTTGTCATAGCATGTAATATTACTAGCATTATTTTTTATACATAGATAATACTTGCTGCTTAGGACCCAAATACTTGTTAATAAAGGCTATTGATGCCCTTCTTGCATCAAATTACCTCTATACATGTACTTAGAACACCGGTCTCCACTATAAATAACTTATTTACATATGACAGTACTAGAATGAGACACACAATATGTCATTTGCCTTGAAAAGAAATAGCACATGTACTTTTGCTATTAGTCTTATGCATGTTTAGGTTTTTAAATGGGTGTATGCCCAACCCATGCTTGTTTAGCCATCATTTTTTTAATTTTATTTTTTTTCACAATTTATATTTGAATAATTTCTATATAAATTTATTTAAATAACAATTCAAATATTTGATTATTTTTTAAATAATACAAGCTCTTTTCATGGTGATATTAAAATTTACTTTATGAATAATCATATATAAACCTAATATGCATTGTTTTCTAGATAGGGTGAAATATATATCTTTAGAATCTCTGTTATGAATATTTTTTATGATTATTAATGATATTATTATTGTTAGTCTTTTTTTTATACACACTTTAAAATTATCATTTTATTATTTTATTTTATTAAACTTGCTTTTATTTTCTTAAGAAATAAAACACATAAAAAATAGCTTTTCTTTTGAAAAAAGAAGGATTAATAAAAGGAAAGATGTTTTTTTTTTCTCATTTTTTGAATTTGTTTTGTTATTTTTTATAATATTTATGCAATGAATAACATAACTAATGAAAGTTAATTTTTTTTTTAAAAGAAAACCATGCCAACAAATATACGCTCCTTTTACAGTATTTAAATTATTAGTTTTGCACTGAAACTTTATTTTTATTGCTATATAATTAAATAGAAGAAAGATTCGATGAACACCCTAGGCCATGAGATAAATAAATCATTATATGCATATCTTTCAATTTTTTATTTTGGATTTACTCTTTTAATTATTTGTTAGTTCATATAATTTTCACTTTTTCATTAAACACATTCAATAATTTTTCAATTCCCAATCAAAGTTTGTAATTATGCAAGAAAGCATCGGTAGCAATTGGTATATCATGTTTTGACTATGGTGATTATATTAGGAATTTTATTATGGAGGTGATATGCTCGAGGATTTTAGTTTTAAACGGGCCTACTTTAATATCTTGGGCTGAGAGCTAGCTGCCCCCAAAGGAGCTGGAATTGGGCCTTAATCAATGGATTCGGCTGCTCTCTCAGTTTTCAGCCTGCTGATGTTAGCAAAACTTAATAGTGTCTATACTTATATTTATTGGGCCATCGAAGGTGCGGCACTTGCACATGTGACGAATAAGATAATTAAAAATAAAATAAAATGTTTTGATGTACTTTTTACTCGAATTAAGAAAACCCTAGTTCAATTTCATTTATATTAAAAAAGAGTTTTTCTCCTCAAAGCCAAAAAAAAATCACTTAATTTTACTTAAAAAAGGTTTGTTGGAAAATTCTAATTATGCAGATTGGTTGAAGTTGTTTTATAAAGTGATTTTCGTTTAAAAATATATCAAAATAATTTTTTTTTAAAAAAATATTTTTGACATTAGCACATAAAAATAATCTAAAACCACTAAAATATTAAAAAATAAATAAAAATAATATATTTTCAATTTTTTTCAAAAATATTTTTGAAATAAAATGTCACATACCCGAACTCTTGTCGTACTCCCTCCTTGAAAAGTTGTTGTTTGTTGAAGTTATCGTCTACCAGGCCCTTCAAATTACCGGTAATGTCTGCATCAAAATCCTTGCAAGTAAAGCTGCTTCAAGTTGATGATTATCTGCGCTGTCTCCTTGCCCAGCCCATCCATCTCCCCTTATAATTGCCATCCTCGAGATGTTTGCAAATGCAAAGGTGCTTTGATTCATAAAAAAAATACAACTTGGACGAGTGGAAGTAGGCAGCCGATACCTTTTCTTTTCATCTTCTTCTTCTTTTCTCCTGTCGCTTTGAAAAAGAAATGCACAAAAAAGTTTTGAAGTATTCATTGGTTTTCCACAAAAAATCTCACAATTGTTTCAAAGAAGTGACGTATATGGTGACATTTCAGTACCCAACTTTTTTATTATTGTATGCTAGGAGATCCTAACTTAATTTTTAGAAAATATATTTTATAAACTTAGATAAACGAGTAAATCATGGTTGTCTCAGTTTTTTATATAAAAATATATATCCTATTTAAATTTAAAATTTATTGTACAAATCATAAGTTTTTTATCATCAATTTACACTCCATGTGGAATCTGGACCATAGGATAGTAGGCAAATGTGTTTCAACATCCCTTTCCCTTTTTTTTTTTCTTTCTTTTGATTGTTTGACTTGTTTTAATGTTAACTATTCATTATATCTGCGTGCTGTATAGAATTTTTTACACATACAGTTTTTTCAATATATCTTCGTGCATAAAACCCGTCTATTAATTTTAAATTCAAAGAATATATTAATTATTTTACGGTGAAAATAAAAATAAAAAATAGAATGTATATTGGTGCTTTTTCAATAAAAGCAAGTGTTCTTCTCCAACTCAGATTCAATTCAATTGTAGAATCATAATTGAAAGGCAAATACTCTATCTTTTTCTTGTTCTCAAGTACGAAAGAAGGCAACTGGTCATGGCAATTTATAAAAGCAGGTAAACACAATCAGTGCTAAAGAGTGATTAAGTAGCTTAATCTCGCATGACTGGTAGGTGGATGCCTAGTGGCTCAGCAAAATATAAACGTGATTTCTTATCAAAAGGTCTGCTATCCTATCACTATCTAGCTAGGTTCATTCACTCGTCAAGAGGTGAAGTGGACATAAAATTGTGGTGTCATTTATTTATTTATTTATTTATTTATTTTATCCCAAAAGCTAAAAACTCGAATGCATAAATTCTCGAAAAAGAAAAAACAGAATAAAGAGAGGGCATGGATATAAAATTCTTTCGCAACCACTTACTTGTTTTTTTTTTTTTTTCTCTTTCATATCAAATGCAAGAAAATACATCAAAATTTGTTGCATTAACACACAATTAACGATTAATAGATTGAAAAAAATGGCATTTTGTTAATATTTATTAAATCCTTTCCATTTAATTTTGATATTTTATAAATTAAAATTAAAATATCATTTATGTGATAAAAATTCATGGAAGATATTATTATTAGACATTCGTGGAATAACTTAGTTGGGAAATTCTTAATGGTTGGACAGCTTCAATCTAAAAAGCTCTTGTTTTTTTGCGCTGTCGTTTTGTTGACTGGATCGAGGAGACATCTTCAAACTTGCATCGTGAAGAATTTTTCTTCTTCAAAATTTCAACATTACTGAAGTGTGAAAACTAAAGAGTTGACCCCTTTTTCTTAATTAGATTCCTTCTTCACATTGTCAGATCCTTGGCAATGCTAAATTGACCAGCGGTTCGGGGTTATACATTTCCATGAACGCTCTCTCAAGAAACCATAAATAAGTTTTGACTGGAAATATGGGCCCAAGCATCAAACAATTTGTTGTGACCCCCCTTTCCGGTTGCTTGAGTAAATCAAGCCATTTTTAATTAATTAATTAAGTAACTAGTTTATCTTGGAAAAGTATTGTACGGATACTATTTACTAGAACATTTGTGATGATTTTTATTTTACAAAATTCATTTGGAACGAATAAGTTTTCTCCCATATAAATTATAAAGTGAAAAAATAAAAATGTTCTCGGAAGCAAAATAAATAAATAAATCTGACATAAGGGGCATTTTAGTATCTTTTACAATGTTTTTTTTTTCCATTAATATAATAATGGTTGAGGGACAATTTTATATTTGATATAAAAATACTAAAGTTCCCCTTGATGTCAAATTTAACTTTTTAGTATTTTTCATAATGATTTTCTCGTTATTATAATGTCAATCGAGGGACAATTTGATATTTGATATAAAAAATAAATAATTAAAATGCACAATGAAGCATTTAAAACCTTAAGTCAAGGGCTTCTTAGCCTTTTCATGATTTTTTTGATAATTTTTTAATCATCTCTCTCTCTTATTTTTTATCTTTTATCTTATGTAGATGTTCATTAAAATGCATTTTACTAACTCGAGACTACATGTAAATTCTTTATAGAAAAAATCATCCAAGTTCATTGAAAAATTACATTTAATCCATTTTTGAATTATGTAATCTAACTAGCTATTATATTCAAGTCTCACAAATCTAAAAATTCTTTTTTTTTTCTGAACACTCAATTCAAGGACAGTGGCTTTCACGAAAAAGACTTTAATGTACTATTTATATGAACCTTGAGGTGGAGAATACATTGGAGTCACATAACAAAGCTAAGAAACCATCATTTAACGACACTTGTGATAAAGCTAGCTAGTCGACTAAAGATTTTTGAAATTTTTATATATATAAAATTTCAAATCTGGCATTGAATATCATGTAACGTGTAATTTTTTTAATGTAAGAAAAAAAAGTGCAATAAACAAATTAACCTTAAAAAAAATCTGAAGTGGTTTTCCATTCTCTTAATATAATTATGTCACATGCTTAATTATGATACATATGGTTAACAGAGAAACAAGTTGAAGAAAGACCCTTTTCATTATCCAAGCAACTTAAAAAATTAATCCTGCTCTAGTTTGTGATTAACTTGACAACGCATTGTCGACTAATTATGCATCATTAAGCCCTCACTCCCTTCTTGATCTCTTATCCAATGTGGCTGACATGCCGAGCTGAGTCAGACACACATGTTTCTACGTGTCCATATATATATATATATATATATGTCTTTGGGTTAGTTTGATCAGTTCAAAAGAGAAGACGTTGGTCACTTGTTTCGCATTATGAGAGAGTTTCTATTATATTATAGGCACGATTGATCGAGAGGAATGTGTTCAGTTTATATATATCGGACATTGATTTGATGACAGAATTATCCAAACCCTAATGTTGTATTGGCTGTCAAGTGCTGATAATTTAATCATTACTTATTTTATATTAATTATAATCAAGAATAGCCAACCCTATTTGCCTATATTTAATTTGTTTAACGTGACGATGCCAAGGAAAGGGTGGGAGAACAATTAGAAAATGAAGGGTAAAGTGCATGGAAAGATATAGAAGTGAGAATCTTATAGGAGCCCTTGAATTATGAGTTTCACATTAAGATATATAAAATTTCTTCTATTTTTTATATCAATGTCGGTCCTTTTCTTATTATTCTATACCCGTATGGATGCCCTACTCCTACGTGATCAATACTGCTAAAACTACAAGATGTGCTGCGAGACCCAACTTTTTTGCCCTTTTTTTTATGTGTGTTTAGTCTATCATACCAACCATATTTATTATTTATTAACATGGATGTCTAGATAAGTTTGTGCATACCTTAATTAATCCCAAAAATTCTAAAGTTGACGACCAAGTAAGTCTTTAGTAGTCATCATATTAGCAACCACAAAATTCGAATCTAAAATCACAGAAAAAATAATTTTTTTAATCTCAAACTCTTATTACTGGACACGCCATTCTTTGTTGCACTGGTAGGATCGTTAAAGAAGTATATAATTTAATCCAGAATATTGCATGCTTCTTTCATGAAAAATGGGTGAAGAATCTGCTTAACCTAGGTTGACAGAACGAAATTCGGTACTAAATTCCTTATTGTGATTTTATTTTTTAAAAAAAATCATAATAATTAGAATAGAGACGAGACTACCTAGCGACCTTGTTTTCTTTTGCCTGTCGGTGCCTGCCTCCCCCACAAAATATTCTCAATATCTCCCTCGTTCTGTCTTCCAAGTGAGCTAGTGTTGGAATGTGGAATCATCGTACCATTGAACAGGCTTGCAGGGTCTTTCATGCTCTCCATGCTCACCCATGAGATACGAGTATTTTCAGGACATAAATAACTTATGTTTTTCCCGAGCAGAGTATACATGTCGAGGTATTTTTCCAAAAACCCCCAGAAAAGATTTTAATAGCCTTTTTTAATCTGATTTCTACATTACTCTAATTAGCATTTTAAATTGATATTTTGAAAAGGGATAGAGCGATTTTGAAATTCATCTCATTTTTATATTTCAGTGTCTAATTTTTAATTTAATTTAAATAGGTATCCGATTTTTGTATAGTAAAGTGTTAAGGTAAATGTTTATTAATAAAATACTCATGTATTGTATTCCTTGAGTAATAATATGAATTTATTGGAGGGCATGCAGTATTTCAGCATCTAATTTAAATAGCCATCCCATTTATATGCAAGCTTAGGTTAATGCAGCACAATACCGAATTTATTGGAGGTCATAAACATTTCCACTCGAGAATGTGTCAAAAGGTTGAGGCTCATTTGGGCTCAAAAATCTGGAAGTGGCACTTTCAGGCTTGCTGAATGATTGGGATTTAATAAATAAATAAAATAAATTTACTTAATTCCCCCTTGATTAACATGCCATAATAACCTTAGGGGTGTGACTCTACTAATCAAGCTATAGATATTATTTTTAGAGGTCACCAGTTCAATTTTAATAATTTTTAGGGCTATTGGAGACTTATATAATCATAATTTCAGAATTTATAGGATTAGTCGAGGTGTGTTTATGTTGGTCTAGACACATACATTAAAAAATTCATGTTTAAACAACTTATACAAAAAAAAACACTTATTATCTTATGCATATCATGTTATCTTATTATTATCTTATGCATATGATGTTATCTTATCGTGCCTTTTTAAAGCAAAAAACATTTCCACCTAGAGAATGGAGAATGATTTGTGATCATACAAGAATTGAAAGAAGTTCATGAAGATTTTATTGAAGGCATGATGATATAGAGTTTTTCTAGATGCAAGGAAATCCTATTTTTTGAAAAGTGTATTTTGTAGGTCCAGATAAATGAGTAAAATTTTAGTTTTTCTACACTTTCACAAAGATTATATATTCTAACTCGAATTCAAAATCTACTGTGTATATCACAAGTCCTCTAACATCACGTTATTTCTCTTTAGGACGGCATGGAGTTATTAGCATGGATAATTCATCTGCGACATGGAGATTTTCATTCGAAACACGGAGAATCCATCAAAGACATAAGTTTTTCATTTGAGACAGAGAAACCAGTGGAAAAATTCTACAATGCTACTCTTGCCCAAATATCACACAACAAGATAATGAGTGTAAGGACATTTATCAACCAATCAAATTTAGTTACATGTAAATTACCAATAATTTGTGTAAATCTGTCAACAAGCTGTCAAGAGAGAATAGAGAGAGATTCCTTTTAAATCTCATCTTATCCCAAAAAGAGAAACATAAAATATACTTTCCTTGAAGGAAAACTTTATCAGGTGATGATATATATAACTTAATGCGGTCACAAACAATATTTATCCAATTTTTATTCATCTCAACTCAAGAAACTCACTCTCTTTGGTTTTATCGCAGTCAAGTTTTGCTCCCTAAACCTAACCCAATCTCTTCGTTTTTACATTAAACACGGGCTATAGCGTATTTGATTAGGTTCAAAGAGGCGTTACGTGGTGATAAAATATTTGAGATTTATTTTGCAGGTTTTGAATTTGAATTAAGATATATTTATTTTATAAGAGTCTAAAATAACCAGGATTTTACTCGTTTAATTCAAGTTTTCAAAAAATATTAAAAAAAAAATAAGGTTTTCTCGAATAAAAAAAAAATTAATCATAAATTCAAACCCGACAGAATTAAGCATTTTTTTTTAACAAAAAAGAATAAGAAAAAAACTCAATAACATGCAATTTTTACAAACATCTAAAAAATACTTGCCAGAATAAATCACGCCATAAATTTAGCACAGCAGCTAAGAAAATCCAGAATCCAGGGGTGTTATAGTAATAATAAATCTAGGAAATTGTCAAATTTATAGCAATATATTGAAACGCAACCAAATCCAAAATAAATTTACACAAAAATCCACTCTGTTTTTTCTGTCCGTCAAAATCAAAGTGTATTTTTGTAACATTTTCCCCTTTCGCTCTGTTCCTTGTTATCCAAAGAAACAAACAAATCTCAAAAGTGTTTGGGGGTGTCTCTCTTTAAAGCTCCCTTTACCTTCTTCTATGCCACCTCTCTTTCGTTACCTTTTCTGTCCCCAATCTCTTTATTATATACGACTTTCTGGTCTCTCTGTTTTTGGGTTCCCCTTTGATTCTTCTTCTTCTCTCTTTAAATCTCTTGATGGGCGCTAATCTTTCTTCAAGCTTTGCAGACCCAAACGTTTGTTCTCTTGTTGGTTCTTTATGCTTACAACCATCACCACCGCCACCAAGGACAAAGCCAGGTCTTGGTGATTTACCAGAGAGTTGTGTGGCTTTAGTACTTGAATGCTTAAACCCATCAGAGATTTGCAGATTGGCTAAATTAAACAGAGCATTCCGTGGTGCTTCCTGGGCTGATTTTGTCTGGGAGTCAAAATTGCCTGTGAATTATGAAGATTTGATTAGAAGAGTTTTTGGTGATGGTCTTGAAGATAAGTTGTGTAAGAGAGAGGTTTATACCAGGCTTTGTAGAGCTAATACTTTTGACGGTGGCACCAAGGTATGATCTTTTGGCTCTTATTTGTTTGGATAATAGAAGGGGAAAAAATCTGGTTTTTTAGTTATTTAGGGCATTCAAAAATGGAAACTTTGAGAAAAAGAAGGTGTCTTGTTGAGCTGTGGATTTTCTCTTGTTTTTGCAGCAACTAATAATGGAATTTGCATGTTTTGCTAATAAGAAAGGAAAGCGAAGATAATGGAATCTTGATTCTGATTTTGTTTGTTAAGTTTATGAGAAAATTCAACAGAATGAAAATAATTTTTTCTTAACTTCATGTACTGCACGGGGGAAGATTTCGTTTTATTGGCTTGATTTTGAACTTAGAATTTTTGCTAATAAGAAATTGATCGTACTATAGAGAAGGGATTATGGATTTTGATTGTTCAACTCTATCAAGTTTAATTGTGTTAGCTTTTTAACTTATTGAATTAAGATTTTTTTTATGTGCAGAAGGCATGGTTAGATAAGAGAACAGGAGGTATCTGCTTATGCATTGCTTCCAAGGGGTTAGCGATAACAGGAATCGATGATCGAAGATATTGGAATCATATTCCAACAGAGGAATCTAGGTGAGATTATTGTAACTCTTCTTCATGTATTGGAGTTCTGATTAGAATTGCAAAATGGTTAGTTTTTCATCATTTATCTCTTAGATTGGTTGGTCAAGTCCAAGTTCATCCGAGCATTTTCTTGTTGAACTTCTTCTAAGAGGTTTTTAGTTATCTTTCTTTTCATGTTCATATCGATTCTCTGAATCAAGATTTCTAGTCCATGACGTGTGAGATTTTGAAACCTAGCAACTCTTTTGCATCTGTCTTATTAATTATGAGCTTGGTGGTAATATGAGTGGAACTTCAAGGGTTGAGTGAGTTTTCGATTACATCATAGTCTGTCACTTCCATTTCCTTTTACCAGAAATTATTTTACGTAGAAGTAGATTCATCTAACCCTGAGCCTGAAACCAGTAATGTGACCTAGGGGCATAATTGGATAATTTAACCTCCAGAATTCCTGATCATATCCTTGAAGCCACAAGTTATTGAACACCTTGTCACTAATGAACTTGCTGTGGTTGCCTTGCTGTCCCCAACCAAGTATCCTCCTTTCTTCTTCCCCATGAAGTATGGTCAACAAGTTTGAATCCTGGACCTAAGTTCATTTTTCTTCCTTCCTTCTTGAAAAAATTAATAGGTTACTATGGGAGAGGGGAGTACTCATACTCAGCTGGTCAATCATTAGACTTGCATCTGATTTGCCTGATTGGATAGTGGTTGTGCCGCCCCTTTCTTAACTATGCATTTTGCGGTGTGTGTGTGTGGGTGGCAGATAATTCCATGATCCAATCAGGTAGCTTTCATCTTTCTCCTAGCCACTGCTTCTTCACATGGCAATGCTAGTTGATTTAAAGGATGCTAATATTTCTGGTTTTGTTGATACTTTGCATCCTTATGCTTTCGATGATTACTCATGTAGATATAGTGAAAATAATGTAGGGATTGATCCGAACTTCCATTGTTTTGCATGCAGCTTCAACTCAGTTGCATATCTTCAGCAAATCTGGTGGTTTGAGGTCAATGGTCAGTTTGAATTCCCATTTCCATCAGGGACCTATAGCCTGTTCTTCAGACTACAATTGGGACGGGCTACTAAGAGGTTCGGTCGCCGCATCTGTAACACCGAGCATGTCCATGGCTGGGATATAAAACCTGTACAGTTTCAGCTATGGACTTCAGATGGCCAGTATGCCTCTTCCCAGTGTTTTTTGGATGATCCTGGGAAATGGAACCTCTGCCATGCTGGTGACTTCGTGGTTGATGGCACCAATTCATCAACAAAGCTTACGTTCTCAATGACACAGATAGACTGTACACACACCAAAGGTGGTTTGTGTTTGGACTCCGTATTAGTATATCCTATCCATGTAAAGTAAAAGAAGGGTTAAGCCATTTTTGAACCGCGCTTAACCTTTTAGGGCAGAGTTCTGCGTTGTAGTGAGCTAGGACATCTTTGAGACGAAGCGGAATCTAGTGTTTAATGGCTCCTCAGGCCTCGAATCCATGTACCCAATTATCATATGTAAGGTTTTGATAAAGTGTGTAATTTTTTATTATTGTTTGTCACGACGGAATCATCATCACTTTTTTTTTGTGTGTGTGTGTGTGGAATAGCACCATGGATCGATAAAAAGAAAAGCTACATAAATAATATGATTTGTTAGATGCTGTAAATATAATAATTTTTTATATATGCACTCACAATGAAAAAAGCTATATAGAAAAAGAAAAGCTGTATTAATATAATTATTTATTAGTAATAACTAACTTTTTTTCATAAAAATATATTAAACAACTTTTTTTACTTTTTTAATCAATATATAGAAATAAATCTTCAATTTAGAAATATTATTTAAACTTTTTAATATACATTCTTTTATAGTTATAAAAATAAAAAATGAAAACTAAATTTTTTGTATTTTATTTTTAGTTTTTCTTTTAACTTCCTTTAGATTTTCTATTTAGTGACTGTTTGGGAGTATGATTGTGGTTATTTTTTAGAGTATTTTTCATTCAGAAATGTATCAAAATGATTTTTATTTTATTTTTTAAAAATTATTTTTGATATCAAAAATAATTTACAAATATAAAACATTAATTTAAAATGAAAATTAAATTTTTTCGAAGATATTTTTAAAATACCAAACACCGTACACAAATTTGATACAAGGAAGAAGAGAACTTGCAGCTTTCTCCAGTTTCAGGTTTTGTACTGGTAGACTACAATGACAGTTGGGGAGCGAGGCAAGATGCTGACGTTAGATGCTCTCAAGTTTCCTTGGCTCATACCAGATATTTTGGAAACATTGCACTTATTCGTACTTCTGTCTCATATAGCTCACTGATGGATTTGATTTATGGATCCTCTATGATCGTCAGTTTTCACGAGTTAGATAAATTTCTCTTTCAATATATATATATATATATATATATGTGTGTGTGTGTGTGTGTGTGTGTGTGTGTGTGTAAATTTGAAAATTTATTTATGTAACTCGAACAGATTAGAAAGTTTGATCTTAACCAATCAAATTAATTAGTCAAATTCATAATCTGAAATATAGATTTAATTGAATTCAATAGTTTTTTTATTTAATTATATATAAAAAATAGATGTTTAAAAAACTGAGAACAACATAAATATCGGGACATCTATTTGAGATCACAATAAATTTACAAATATCAAACCGAAATAAGGTATGTTTTATAATTAAAAATATAAAATTAAAAAAAATACAAAAATCAATAAAGTTCAAAAGATCAAATTGAAAACAAACCAATCAAGAAACAAAAAAGAAAAAAACTCAAACACGCAAATCTGGTTGGCCAAACATGTCAGAGCCTAAAAAAATGTCTAGATGCTCGGGCATGGAATGGCCCACACATATAGGCTTGTTTATATTTTTGACGGGGCAGATGATTTTTAAAAAAAAAAGAGTATTTGACTTTCCCTTTGACCTTTTTTCTTTCAATCTTGCAATTTTCTTAACAAAATTTAATCAATCAGCCTTCAATTATACCACAGTAAGATGAAATCGCCCAAAAATAAAGTTTGATGAATAAAATGAAAAAAAAAAAAAAACAAGAAAAATTTGGCACATGACAAAATTAATTTGATAATTAATTTCTGGAGTTGTTTGATAATCAATTTAAAGCTTAGACTGAATTTCTGTAGAGTTATTACAAGTTATTTTTTTGAGTTCGTTGAACCTTTTTTGAAAATGCAGCTAAACATGATAGTATTATTGAAATCATATTAGGCTTATTAAAAAAAATCCTTTTGCACCAAGTAAAGATCAATGAAGTCTAAAATAATAATTAATTTATGACAACAAAAATTTAGGCTTGATCAAATTCTAGGAGCTCTAATATATTAATGCCGTACGTGCTTCTATTTTAAGTATCATTTCAATATTTGCTTCAGTTTGCCTCCTAGGAGTTAATCTCAAAATCTTACTAATCTTGTGTTAAGACCGCCAGTTTCCGACGAATTTCTAATTTTACAAAAAAAATGTTCTTAAATGTAGTTTCTTGTGACATTTTTTACAGCAAGAGCATCATGACCACACTTTTTAAATAACGACTGCAAAAGTTAAGGTTTCGACTAGTACGAGAATATGATTAGCAACATTTTACATGTTTTCAGTAAGAATAATAGATCAAGTACCAGGGAGAAAAATGGTGACGGCTTGAAGGAAATGGTAAGGATGGTCCAACACTGATGGTCCAACACAGGCCTTGGAGAATCAAAGCGTGAAAGATATTTTCGTTTGTAGGAGAATGGATTGTGATTTCATAAATTCAACCATATCCAAAGCTTGAAGATTAATAGAGATAATAATTTCAAAAACATGGCTTCTCTAATTTGGTCCAAAAAGGGCACAGCACTACCAGAGTACATGCAGACCATTAAACTTGCCCACCATACCAGAGTACTCCCTCCAGCATGTTGAGAAACCTCGCAAATCATCAGCTCTGCTGCTCGCTATTGGTTGACCTTCGGTATGGCATGTATCTGTGATCCTTTGCGGCATTCTTTCTCCTCCTTTTCTCAATGAAGGACTCGAGCTTGCCAGATGCCTAGTCATGTTACGAGATTCATTAGTCGGCAAAACCATGTAACTGATGAAATGAGTTGTCAGATCTTATAGTTTCACATCACATAGGATTTTGCTCAGCCAAAAAAGATACCTTGAGTTTGTTGTATTTTTCAATAAGCCTCTGTTTCCGTATTTCAGCTGCAAATACACAAGTTAGTATTCATGCAGACTACTAGAGCGCTGGTTGATTCATTTATTCAAGCACCATCAGAAATAATAAAAATTAACATACAAAATAAAAGAAGATTAACAAATGGACAAGACAGCTGAACTGTCCACTACACATGAAAATTGGTACCTATATCAAGAATTACAGATTCTGATAGTAATTAGTTTTTGCCACACGTTGTATCAAATCCAATACTCTCAACACCTTGTATGCATTCACTATTTCTCATTGGATCCACCACTAGAACTACCAGTCGTATCAACTGTTCCATGCATTCTGGTTCAACATTTTAAAAGAACAGTATTGTTTTGCAAGCCATTCCCAAACACGTTTTAAAGTATATTCAAATGCTAGTCTAAGGACATAAATTAAGAGCAACTAATTACTGTCTCGGCTATAACCAGTGGTTAAGGATTGATGATTCCTTCTTAATGAGAAATAGTAAACCTGAGAGCAGGAGATCAAAGTGTTCAAGGAAAAAAGAGAGGATACTTATCAAAAATGACACAACAGAGAGCAAGAGATAGGTGGAGATACATTTTTTAAGATAAAAAGGTTGTTTCCCTTGCTTCGCAGCTTCTCTCTCCTTCTTCTTGTGCTCAGCCAGTATACCTGCATCAGTCTGCTTTGTTGACTCAAACTTCACCTGCTTCTCCTATTAATATTACGAGAAGATGACGAGGACAGACCAGATAAACAAATTAATTGATCACAAATGGCCAGATTTAGAGTAGCAGTTTCATCCAACAAGGCATGTACTTACAATCCAAGATACACGTTCCTTCAATTGATCAATAGCTTTCGGATCATTGGATTTCTTCAGTTGCTTCTTTAGCTCCTTCATATCCAAAAAGTCACTTTTAGGGGAAGTAATTTAAGATTTCAGGTACAAAAGGTTTGAAAAACAATTGTCAATGATGAATTCACAGAAATTACCTCTTTCTCAGCAGGAAGATTATTCTTAAACAGAAAATCATATCTTTTTCTAAACCTGCAAAAGTTCCACAGCTATTAACCACACAACCATGATGGAGAAAGAGAGTTATTCACTACTCTTCATCAAATTTATCCACAAGTCTAAGATTTGCATCCAAAGTATGGGTTAAGCAATAATATTCAACAGTGGCCATTTATAAACAACACCATTTAATACAATATGCAAAAACAATAAGAACTCTGAGAGACAAGGTCCAACATGTCATAAGCAATTTGAAATAACATTGAAATCCAGGGAAAAACTGGAGCAAGGCCTTGGTTAAAGAATTCTATAAAAGGCATACTGCGAGCACTATTGATGGACAGATCAGTATTTTAGACCCCAAAGGTATACGGCCTCATTTAAAAACATTTAATGAAATACTAAACTGAGAACACTACAGAGAAATAGATCGCTATCTTGGACAACTATCCACCCATTCTGGTTAATATTATCTGCCCACACAGCATGGGGAACAAAGGACTAGTAAAGAAAAGGCTCCATACATAATAGATTCAATACGTTTGCAAAAAGTAATGCCAAAGCCATAACAGGGAGCATCTGCCATAAAACAAGCACTCAGCAGATTGACTGAAAGACAACTGTGACATACCCCTCAACATCAAGATTGCCACACAAAGACTCAAAGCGGGGATCACGTACTACCTGTAAACAGAAACACCAAATTGAAAGCATTAAAGCTCCACGACATTCGGCTAAACAAGAATTATAAGACTGCTAGGAAAATAATGATATCCATGCACATTAAATTTTTCCAAAAGCGCAGAACACCTGGAAGAGGCTTCGCGGTCAGTCCCATCACGTTTGCTAAAAATCACGGGCTTTACTCAAGAAGTCATTTTGTTAAAATACAGGTAATGTTTAGGTAAAACGATTTCTTGTTATTTTTGCTTTCATGGTGGCACCTGCTATCCTAAGTCTGGGTGGGGATGGGAAGGATTTGATATCGTCTAAGTGAAAAATCATGATTTTTTTTTTGTTTTTACAAACAGGCTTGAAGAAGCCCTGCATCCATAGTTCACGTGGTATATGGGTACAGAATTGGAGGTGCCGTTTCTACAAGCCTGATCAAAGTGCTCTGCAACACGCTGTAATAATGAACTGAAAACAAAAATATAAAGCATACCTTTTTAGGAACTTGAACAACCTCTCGAAAACGAGTCACAGGCTTCTTGCAGCTCACCTCTGTCGGCCTATTCTTGTTAGCTCTGCCACCCTTCTTCTCCTGGTCAGGCTTTTTAAAAACTGAAAGGGAGCCATTAGACTTTGCTTTTTGAAGATCCTCAAAGGTAACTTCTGCCAGCTCTCTCTCTATTTCACTCTCCTGCTCCAATCAAAAAGAAAACCAAACATGTAAAAAACTGATTTGATAAAAAAGAAAAAAAGAAAGGGTTTCTTCAGTTTGTAATGAACACTCACATCTTCCTCTGACGAAGACAATTCTTCACTTTCTACATCATGGGTTTTGCTTGACATGCCAAATTCATTACTGGGCTGCTTCTTCATTTTGATCTTCAAAGCTAGGAAGAAAGGATAGTCTTTCTGCCTGTGAGAGAAATAAGTAAATTATTTTACAGCCCAAACCCTAGGATAGGAACCACATTACATAGGAAGCATTGCTTCCGAAGCAGACGACATGCTGCCTGCCTGTTTTACAGAGACATCATAGTATGATCAGAGACGACATGTTTAATAAATTTTATTGATTTAGCAGTGACAGTAATGATATGTTTAGATATTAAGGCTTCGAAGTAGTTGTTGTTATAATAAGGTGTGTTGATGTGTTTCATTATATTAAACTTTGCATGTATAGATGTTATATTTTATTTTTAAACTAGCAAAATCTATTAATTATTTCAATCCTAACAGTTATAAAAATTATTTGCTACGCCCGCAACGTAGTGCGGGTAATTTAACCAGTACTATATACTAAAAGAGGCCAGGAGTCAGTTACTGTAGCTGCAAGGATATTACAAAAAGTAGTTCTATGAATTTATAAATGTAAATAACAATTAACAACAGTATCCAGTCAACAGTATCCCGTAAAGCATATATGCAGCCAGTGGTGGGTGGGTGTGATTCCTTTAACAATGCATTGAACGCAAAAGACATGAACATTAACAATTAACAAGTACCCATGAAGAATCACACTGATTTACACTATATTTCCAACGATTTCTATATCTTCAATTAACATCATGATTTTAATCGTTAGCTAAAACCAACTGATTTACACTCTATATTTCAACAGAGCTCAAGTACCCTTGAATTACCCATGAACATTAACAGTTGATTTTAGTTAACGATTAAAATCAGTTAGCAATGGATTTTGCTCGCTACAGTACCGAGATTTCAAAATTAATGTATCTTCTGTTCAAGGCCTCGATTTCCACAGAGCTCAAGTACCCATGAACATTAACAATTGATTTAGTTAACGATTAAAATCAGTTAGCAATCGATTTCCACAGAGCTCAAGTACCCATGAACATTAAGTAAAACATAGTAATAAAACAGGGGTTCAATGTACTTACCTTTTATAAACTGCAACCGTGCCGGATGGGGACGATGATACAGAGGAACTGTCGAACTGGGGGTAACGGATGTAGATCAGATTGCAGAGGGAGAGAGGGTAATGGTTGGTTGCAGATACAGTTGCAGAGGGAGGGAGAGGCTGGGAGGTGAGAGGTGAGAGGCGAGAGGCGAGAGGGAGGCGGGGTAATGGTTGGTTGCTGCTAAAATGCTAGCTGCTAGAGTTTGTTTTCAAAGTAATTGAGATTCGATGAAAGTTTATACTTATATTAAGTTTTTTAACCGAACTGGTCCGGTTCGGTTTGGGCTAATCAGTCTATGCCTTACAAAACCGATATCCGGACATTTTTAGCATTTTATAATCGGGTATTTTTATTGGTTCGGTTTCTCAATTATTTTTATTTCAATTTAATTAGTTGATCAGTTTTTTTGCTCACCCCTACTGTATCATGTGAAGAAAATCACTGTGGGTTACAATAATATTGCTCAATTTTCTGGTTGGTTCATTTGGTTTGCTGATTTCCTATTTTTTTTTTTGCACAGTAAAATAACCAAGTTGCCCCTCAAAAAGTCAAAAAAACAAGTCATGTCTCTCGGTGCGGCGTGTGTCTGGTTATGGTAGCTAGGTGAGGCTCCGGTGGACGGGTTTAAGTTTTTCTCCTTTTTCTCTCTCCTGCGCCCGGAAATACACTTTGGTCCTTAAAGTTTGCGCATATTTTATTTTTGTCTCTAGTCTTTTGATTTTGCTTTTATTGTTGTTTTTGTCAATATAGTTTTTGATTTGCTGCAATTGTGCCCCTTCAATTGAAATTGATTATATATATTGGATTTCAATTTAGTCATTTTTCTTTTGATTTTTGGTTTTCTTTTGGTTCCTTCAATTATTTTGGTATACAAGTTTTAATTGCTTCTAATTGGATACTTCAATTGAAATTTGTCATATATTATATCTTTCATTTCAGTCCTTATTCTTTTAATTTTTTAATAACATTACATATTTTTTTTTAAATGTCTTTATTTATTTCGGTTCCAAGGTTTTATTTATTTCAATTTTGTCATTCGATTATAATTAATTATAAACTCTGTTTTAATTTGTTTTGATTGTGTCATCTCATTGAAATTAGTCATATATGCTACTTTTCATTTCAATCATTATTCTTTTAATTTCTTTAAAAAAATTACACTGCATTTTTTTTTAAATACATTTATTTGTTTCGGTCCTAGAGTTTTTATTTGTTTCAATTTTATCATTTGATTGGAATTAATTTTATTTTTTTTATTTCGGTTCTTATTCTTTGATTTTTTATGCTATTAATTTCTTCATTTTTTTTCTATCATTCCTCGACAATGTTTATTTTTTATTCATATTTATGAATCTATGCGTTTAATTTTTGTTTTTAATTTTTCTTATTTTATTTTTTATTAGGGATTTTTTTTAGTTGGTTCAGTTCTAAAATTTTAATTTATGTTGGTGATCATTTTAAAATTAATATTGCTCTTTTTTTTTGTTCTTTTTTGTGTTTTCTGTTATTTTTATATGTTCTTCAGATCAGATACTTTTATGATTTTATTTTTTGAGTCATAATAATGATAATTTTATTGATTATTTTTATTTTTATTTCTAAAAATTTTTTGCTTTTTTTTCCTGGGCAATTTAATGATTTTAATTGTTTGGGTAGTAATGTCGATAATAATTTTAAGTGTTATAGCAATGAGAAATAAGGTAGTGTAGGGATGAAATTTTAATTTATGTTTTTTTTTTATATATATAAATAGAAAATTAACTACTTATTTTTGTTATTTGATTATTGTAGGTGTTTTCACAATTTATATTTTATTTTTATGTTGAATTTAAATTGAATTATAAAATGAACTAATCTTAATACAGTGAATTCAATAATTTAGATATCTAAATCTTTTTGCTTTTTTAATGATGATGATAATTTTATACTGGTTATTTCGTTGAAACCTACTAAACAGATAAATTTATATCGATTTAAAATTCATATATTTTATAGAAAATTTACACTTAACAGGTATTCTGCACAAATTTATTATTTTATATAAATTTATATTATAATAAAATGTTTTTATATAATTAATATTTTTTTATATTAAAAAAATATGATGCCACTTGGGACAAGACACGAGGGCATTGTCTAGTGTGTGTGTGTGTATGGCATTGTCTAGTGCGCGCGCGTATATATATATATATATATATATATTTTTCATCGATGTAATTGCTTTTGCTCTTTATCATTTTAATCTCCCGACTCCTAAAACTTTCATTTTTCCCCGTAAAGAACTAATAAAAATATCAATTATTTTTTTATGCATGTTTCTTCGTCTACTCTGTAGTAATTATTTTCATTTCAGACACCTGTAATTTGTTAGTATCTAGAAAAAAACAATGTAAAATCTTAAAAACAAATCCAAGATGTTATTGTGTTATTTCTTTTTGTTAAATATAATTTTTAAAATTTTTATTTTTTGAATTAAATAGAATTAATTTATAAAATATAAACAAACAGTCATGTCATTGTGGTTTGTTTAATTTATTTTATCAAGATAATGTTTTAGTGAACCATACAATTTTTAATGATATTCTATATCTTTTGCAATGGAGTTTGAACCACTCAATATTTTTTTACTATACACGATGAATTTTTAATGAGTTTTTTTTTTTAATTTTTTGGTATAAAATCAATCAATAATTTTTTTGTTAATTATTATAGGATTTTATGTAATTTATTTTTTATTATTGCTTTTAATGTAATCTAAATTATTAAATTAAATGATTCTATTACAGTAAATTTAATGATTCAAATATTCGATTTTTTAATATTTTTTATATGCTGAAATCAATTTAAATTTGTCGCAATCAATCTAGCTTGAACTAGTTAATGTTTGCGCGGAGAAACCGTCTATTTATTTGATTTATAAGACACCGTAGAACGTCTTGAATGCTAATTAATGTTTTCTTGTCGATGTTTCCAAGGTCATAAAAGCCGGTGTCTGCCTAACATTTTTTTTTTTTTTTTATGTTTTTAAAATATATATTACTTTTTAAAAAAATAATAATTTAAATGGATATTTGATATTGTAATTGTGAGCGAGGAAGAAAAAAAGTGATGTATTTTGTATTTCATTATTTATTAACCAAATTAGTAATATGTATGAGGCCTACAATTTGTAGCTTCAAACCCCTTCTCTTTCGAGTTTCGACATACGCGATTGGTCAATAATTCATTCGTGCTCGTTTTAGTTGAATTTCACGTCGTTTTGGATCATGTAGTAATTGTTTGTAATTCAACTGGACCGCGTCTATTATTTTCAGCTGCCAAAGAGTCCGCAATTCCGGTGTTTAAGTTAAAAAAAATTAATATTTACAGTGTAATTCAAGTGAAAAACACAGATTCTTCAAATAATTTAATATCTACAGCGTAATTTTTCAAAATAATTAATAAGAAATAATAGTAATGTATATCCAGAACTGGAAGCTCTTATTTTTCTCGCCTCTTATAATTAAAAAGATAATTCGGGAATTTCATTGGCATCGCATCTTTGATTACGAATTAAATGAGAGATTTTTTTAAATATTTTTAGATTATTTTGATATACTGATATCATGAATAAATAAAAAAATAAATAAAAATAATTTAATATATTTATAAATAAAAAACACTTTGAAAAACAATCATAATCACACTCTCTAACACAAGAACTTAGTAAGATATTTAAGAACGTATTTGTTATTGTGGTGGTGATCATATATCATTTTATCCATACAAAATGCAAGTTGAGATTATTGTCGCATCGATGATACTGTATAATTATATTAGAAGAAAATCGCAAGAAAATGTTGTTTTTATTGAATATGATCGTAATTCCAATTATATCCCAGGTGATTTTTTACCAGATATTATACATTGCTCAAATAGTCAAGAACTGCAGAGGACTTCATGTATGAATTTTATTCGTGATGACATTGCAAATAGTTTGATAGGAGAATAAAAATTAGTGTATAATTTGCTTGAGTTGCTAATTACATTATGTTATTATGATTATTAAATCTACAAGTGTATGTATATGACATTTAAAATAATTTTACAAGTTTACAACAATATAAAAAATATGATAATCAAAGATATAAAATTACTTTTCATTAAACCTCAATCTCAATCACAATTTTAACCAAATATTTCAATTTCAATTATAAACCACAACTATTTTTTTTTTTAATCTAAATAACTACAATAACAAATAACAAATAGACCCTACAAAACAATCACGTTACGGTTCTGCTGCGACTGCCATCAAAATCACCACCAATATATCGCTTTGAAGATATTGTACTTCCACATGCTTTCATTCCAATCTCAAATTTGAAACAGAAAGGTACCAACCCTACAGTACACACAGCAAGGATACAACAGTACTGACAAAAGAATTCCCAATTTTTAAGTCGAGCAAAATCTAAAAATCAACTTCACAAACAAATACAAAATCTCAGGCCAGACCAGTTAACTCAGCTGAGTCGACTCTCCCGAGTCAATCTAAATCCAAACACTCGAACGCCAAAATCACCATGGCTTTGGAGATGGAATCCATGGCCTCGGAAATTGGGGTCTCAGTCCCAGTGTTAAGATTCCTTCTATGTTTTGTGGCGACGATTCCAGTGAGTTTCACCCACCGATTCGTACCGAGTCCGTTTGGCAAGCACTTGTACGCTGCCCTTTCAGGGGCTTTCCTCTCGTATTTGTCATTTGGGTTCTCTTCAAATCTTCACTTTTTGGTGCCCATGCTGTTGGGCTACCTTACGATGGTCCTGTTTCGGCCGTACTGTGGAATCCTTACGTTTTTATTGGGATTCGGCTATTTGATTGGCTGGTATGTGTTTTTAATTTGATTTATTTTTTAAAAAAGAAAGCTCGTTTTCTGTGAATGAGCTGTTTCTTTATTAATCGGAGCTGAGTTGTAGGAGTTTTATTTGAGTGAATTGTTAATTGTTGTGTTTGATGATTTGCTGCTTGATTAAATGAATTTCACGTGTTAATTATTTTGATTTTTCTTGAAGTTTTAATCTTTGGTTTCTGTTATAAATCAATGCATTAATTGCAGGCTGAATGTAACACGAGAAAACATTTGAATTTGATTTGAATGTGGATATTACATTGTTTATGAGGTTAAATGATAACTCGCTGTTAATTGAATGCAAATATCCACTTTGAAATGATGGAAAGCTCAAAGGCTGCACGTTTGTTGTATTGTCTATGCTGGTGGAAGTAGGAGCTGGCGAGTGTTGTTTATTTAGTAATTTAATTTTAAAAAAGAAGGGCTTCAATGTACAAGGAGAGATTCGTATCTACTTTTAGCTGCAAAAAAGGTTTTATGGTGAAATGCCGAGTTTAGTCCTCAGTGCGCATCTGTTTGCTGTGTATGTGGAATATGGTATTGCCTTATGAATTTCAAGTCACCGTGTTTGTTTCATTTTTTTTTATTTGATGTTCTTTTGAATACGGGTCTGAAGTATATTCAAGTTAATCAAATGGGAATGAAGAAAATCTTTTTTATTGTCTGGCAAATGTATATACCCTTTTTATTTCTGAATTCTTGATTATTGGTGTCCATGTGTAGCCATGTATATTACATGAGCGGGGATGCATGGAAGGAAGGAGGCATTGATGCAACTGGTAAGCATGATTTCAGATTTCATAATGAAGATAATGGGAATTGGTATACTCTGTGAGAGCTATTTACTGCTGTGTGATGGATCATTTTCTTCCAGGGGCTTTAATGGTGTTAACACTGAAAGTCATATCATGTTCCATGAGTTACAATGATGGGCTATTAAAAGAGGAAGAGCTGCGAGAGGCTCAGAAGAAAAACCGCTTGATTGAACTGCCTTCTTTTATTGAGTATGTTGGTTACTGCCTCTGCTGTGGTAGCCACTTTGCTGGTCCAGTTTTTGAAATCAAGGATTATCTTGAGTGGACTGAAAGGAAAGGGGTAGGTTTACTGTGTTTAGTTTGTTCTTGTACATGCTTTGTCTTGATGGAGGCAGTCTGGTATTGCAAAAGAGAAAGGAAAATTGAAAAGATTTTCTATTTTTTTTCAACTTTTCGGACAGGGGCCTAGTTTTACTTAGTCAAATTGAGTCGATGGCTTGTCTTGCCGGGAATATTTGTTTCTTAGTTTTTTTAATCTAACTTTGCAGATTTGGGCCCCTACTGAGAAAGGACCCGCACCATCAGCTTTTGGGGCAACAATTCAAGCTCTTCTCCAAGCTGCTATTTGCATGGCCTTGTATTTGTACCTGATACCCCAGTATAACATATCTGGGCTCAATGGTCCTGCATACCAAGAATGGGGCTTCTGGAAACGTCTGAGTTACCAGTATATGTCAGGCCTTACAGCACGTTGGAAATATTATTTCATCTGGTCAATTTCGGAGGCAGCTGTTCTTATCTCTGGCCTGGGTTTTAGTGGTTGGTCAGACGCTTCTCCAACAAAGCCAAAATGGGATCGTGCAAAAAATGTGGACATACTAGGTGTTGAGTTTGCAAAGAGTTCAGTTCAGCTGCCACTTGTATGGAACATTCAAGTCAGCACTTGGCTTCGTCATTGTGAGTTAATCAGCTTCTCTAAATCTCAGCTTTTCTTTTCCAGTCCTAGCTGAATTTTATTAGTAGTATATACATCTTAGTTCGTATAATTCTTAGCACCTCTAGATGATGGTTATATTAATGTCCTATGAACATATGCGATAACGAGACACAATCTGTTGTGCTAACTTCATGTGCTATTTGTGCTGTTGTAGATGTTTATGATAGACTTGTTCAGAAGGGGAAGAAACCTGGTTTCTTTCAGTTGTTAGCCACACAGACTACCAGTGCTGTTTGGCATGTGAGTATAATATGCAACCTTTCCTATTTGTGTGGGTAGTCAGGAAACTTATTTTTAAATTATGTATTTGCCCCCCTTATAGCTTCATGCATAACACTGATGCTATACACTGTTGTTCCTAGATAAGATCAGTCAAGCACCCGTAAGTAAAAAATTTTAAGAGGGCAAAGGACTACGCCATACTTTTGTGTAACCAGCCTAATCTTTTCATACTATTCCATATTCAATTTCTCAAGTCATTGCAAATTGAAAAGACAAGTAAAGCCCCAATAGGTAAATCTTACAAAGAGCTAAGGTGTCTGGCATAGCTTCTGTTTAGCAACATGATCCTTCACAGGGATTCCATATTTCAATATCTCAGATCTTTGACTCTTTTCCTTGACTCATTATCTGTGGAATATTCCCAGCATTTTGCACATCTGTTCAGAAATAATATAACTATGCATGTTTATTTTAAACTCATGAAGTTTTCTTGTATCATAATATTTCATTGATTTTAACGTTTTCCTGCCTTCTCTCTGTACAAATTACAGGGATTATATCCCGGGTACATAATATTCTTTGTCCAGTCAGCATTGATGATTGCCGGTTCAAGGGGTATGTCATGGAAGCTTTTTTTTTTTTTTGGTGGCCATTTTCTTTTTGGATAGTTAATTTTTTTTTTTATGGAAGAGATTGCTGACCCTTCTCCCCCATGCCGAGCAGTCCTATACAGATGGCAACAAGCTATACCTTCAAATATGGCTATGGTCAAGAATTTGCTTGTGTTTATAAGCTTTGCCTACACCATTGTGGTTCTAAACTATTCCGCTGTTGGTTTCATGGTTAGCTCCCTCTTACTGGAAAGAACCATTTTAGAAGCTGAAATTGATATTTATTGAGTCTAATGTTTCTCTCCTCGTATGGCGCAGGTATTAACCTTGCAAGAAACACTTGCTTTATATGGTAGTGTATATTACATTGGAACCATTGTACCCATAGTATTGATTCTCCTTGGCAACGTTATTAAACCAGCAAAGCCTTCCAGATCTAAAGCCCGGAAGGAACAGTGAGGTGTACCATTTTCTTCTCTGATGTTTCTCTTGGAGTTCTTGCAATGAGATTAGGAGAATGGCAGATAACCGGTGGCTTCCTTGATTGGTGCCCATTTTTTTTTGTAAATTTCTTTTGATCTTTGACGTTGTTGCTATGTCTGAATTCTAATTTTAACATAAGCTCGTGCGTTGCATATTTCATATCGACAAGCCCCGTTGAGTTTACTGCGGTAATGTTGGGGCTAGATATATATTTTGGGTGATATGGGAAGGAAAATAGGAAAAGAAAAGAGTTTGCAAGCGGCAAGGGGAAGTTTTCAGCACCCATTTTTCAACAAAAGACCATTCTGGAAAATGGTGGCATGAGTGGTAACACACTTACTCATCCCTGACTCGCTAATCGATAGGGTTAATGTTTTACCGTGGTTCATTCAAATCTTGCTTTCTAATGTTGTGTCCTTTTCTTTTTCCAGAACAGCATTCAACCTGTGAGAACCCATTAACGAAAAAACTAATTTCTGAACAATAACATTCTGGATATTTGTCTGGTGGATATGGGCACCGACAAGTTTCTAAGAATCAAAGAACCTTAGTGTATTAACGTGTCTCCAACACAGGAAGGGCCTCCTGAAAGTAACCTCACTTCATTTGAACCACAAGTGCCCCGCCACTCAACTCATTGATTAATGATTATGGGCCTCAAACTCCTACAAATAATAGCACTCTTATGGCTTAATCTCCACGCTCGATGCACAAACACACCACCATGGGTTAGTAGTACCAATTTTGCTAATCCCGCTATAAGGAAACTCACTTCAAATTTTAATTCCTTAATTAGAAGCCACTGTCCACTTACCCAGTTAGGCTTCATTCGTGCCTAAATCTTAACTAGGAGCAAGCAGTGTCCTTCCTACAACCTTAAATTCTTGCGGCGTTCAATCCTTACCCACGTGTTACAATCTGAGTGATGGTTTCATAAACTTTATAGGCTACCCTAGTGACAATTTGCCTACAGTCTGAGAAGCAGCTGTGGATAGAACTCCCAATAACAGCCCCTCTTTTGTTACCCAAGAAGAGATAACAAACACACATCCTCTCGTATTCTCTCCCTCAATCACTCTCTCATCCGCCATCGTAATGGCTGTTTCCGCCTCAGCAACCACTTTCACCTCCACAAACCTCATCTATCCCCACCACACAACCATCACATCCTCTACCTCCACCCCTAATTACTCCCCAAAACCCACCTCCAAACTCCCTTCAAAATCCATCCTTTCCTCTTCTTTCCTCTCCCCCTTCACTCCCACTTCCTCGACTTTCCCCCTCACCACCACCCGCCACCGCACCTTTACTGTCCGTGCCGCTAGAGGGAAGTTCGAAAGAAAGAAACCCCATGTCAACATTGGCACCATAGGTCATGTAGACCACGGAAAAACAACTCTCACCGCTGCTTTAACCATGGCTTTAGCCTCTATGGGTGGCAGTGCACCCAAAAAATACGATGAGATCGACGCTGCACCAGAAGAACGCGCCAGAGGAATCACAATTAACACTGCTACAGTTGAATATGAGACAGAATCTCGCCATTATGCTCATGTTGATTGCCCTGGTCATGCTGATTATGTTAAGAACATGATTACTGGTGCTGCTCAAATGGATGGAGCTATTTTGGTTGTGTCTGGCGCCGATGGTCCAATGCCACAAACAAAAGAACATATCTTGCTGGCTAAACAAGTTGGGGTTCCAAACATGGTTGTGTTTTTGAATAAACAAGATCAAGTTGATGATGAGGAGCTGTTGCAGTTGGTAGAGTTAGAGGTAAGAGAATTGTTGTCTAGTTATGAATTTCCTGGTGATGATATTCCAATTATCTCTGGTTCTGCTTTGTTAGCTTTAGAGGCGTTGATGGAAAATCCTGCTATTAAGAGAGGAGATAATCAATGGGTTGATAAAATTTACGAACTTATGGATAACGTCGATAATTATATACCAATTCCACAAAGGCAAACTGAATTGCCATTTTTACTTGCTGTTGAGGATGTTTTTTCTATTACCGGTCGTGGGACAGTAGCTACTGGGAGGGTTGAGAGAGGTACTATCAGAACTGGGGATACTGTAGATATTGTGGGGTTGAGGGAGACTAGGAATTTTACAGTTACTGGTGTGGAAATGTTTCAAAAGATATTGGATGAAGCATTGGCAGGTGATAATGTTGGATTGTTGTTGAGAGGTGTTCAAAAGGCTGATATTCAGAGAGGGATGGTTTTGTCGAAGCCGGGGTCAATTACTCCACATACTAAATTTGAGGCGATTGTTTATGTTTTGAAGAAGGAAGAAGGTGGTAGGCATTCTCCCTTCTTTGCTGGGTATAGGCCTCAATTTTATATGAGGACTACTGATGTCACGGGGAGGGTGGCTTCGATTATGAACGATAAGGATGAGGAGTCGAAGATGGTTATGCCTGGGGATCGTGTGAAGATGATAGTGGAACTTATTATGCCCGTGGCTTGTGAGCAAGGCATGAGGTTTGCTATCAGAGAAGGAGGGAAGACTGTTGGAGCTGGTGTTATTCAGGCCATTATTGAGTAGGTAACACACCAGAGGAATATGCGTTATTGGTACTTTTTGGAGGGATAGCGGTGTCAAACTTCATACCCTCAGCCTTGTGCAATTAGTTTTTCTCCATTTTAGCAAAACTTTCGAATCCCATGCCATATATTTTGCAGTTTTGTTCTTTTGCACTTTGCCTTGATGTTTAGTTTAGCTGGATATCATTCTTGTGAAAATTCAATGTGACAACACAATCCTTTCTTGCTCTGGCTTCTAATTTTGGGGTTTCTACAAATTTGGATTGCATGAGTTGGAATGAGATGCTGAGGTAGCTGATGTCCTCCTGTTTTATTTATTTACTTTAAAAATCTATACTCTGTTAATGGTGCTCTTATTTTTTGTTTGGTTCAATTAATGTGGTGGTTTTGGTGCATATTGTTTGTAGTTAAGCTCTTATGACATCATAATTGTGAATGCCATTGTTGAGTTGACTTATATTACCCAGATGTGCTTCTACCCAGTCTTTAATCTGATAGTGTGATGAATTCGGGAACAATATCATCTCGCTACTATATGCTCACAGTTGAATTCATGTGTTCAATGTGCTGCACTTGCTTTTTGGATTCATCTCGTCCACTGTCATAAAATATAGGTACTCGTGGACGAAAATATCTCCAGAGTATATTCTTGACTGAAATAGTTTATAACAAGATTGCTTTTGTACTTGAGAAAATAGGTTCACTGGAATGGGTATCTTTTCTTTAACTGAAGGGAGTGTAAAGATTTGAATGGTAATTTGTTCGTGAGGACAAAAGACAATTTGAAGACAAAAAATTGGGGGCAATTATGTTTTTTCAATGCCATGATTAACTCCCAAGTTAGTTTATATAGCAAGCAGCTAGCTTTTCTAGAGATTGGACACTACTTTTTAAGCTGGCTATACTCCACAATTTCATGTAGAGCTGTCTCCCTCTCCCTCTCCTAATTTCAGAAGACCCTAATCTTCTGTTTCTCAGTGCCTGAACTCCAGACCACCCATTTTGCTGAAGTGTCACTCAACCATATTAAACTAAAGGATTTCTCTTATGGTCTTGCTTGATTGCTTATTCTCCTTGTTTTTTCTTTTGCAGTCTTTTCTCCGATTTGTTCTTCCCAATGAGGGGAAAGTGAGTTTCATTACATATTGGTGTTCTGTCCTCCTGTTGGTTTGCAAGTATAAGTTGGAATGTATTGTCTATTAAGTTTTCTGCAGTAAATAGAGTGACAAATTTAGTTTCAAAGTAGCGTGTTATTATTTTTGTGCACAAGAGAGCTGAGTGGGACAGTACTAGCAGCTTGTATGTGCCCATTTGTCACTTTTTTGAATTCTTAGTGTCAATGACGCAGAAGTAGCAAGCTACTTAATTGACTGGATCCCTCTACCTGTGTTAGTGTCATTATGGTGTGGGGATTGGTTGTGAAAATGGAAGGTTCATACTTGCAATTTACAGAGACCTATCTTCCATCTCTTATAGCTATCTTGTTTGAAAGAGACTTTTGGTGGCAGATGCTATGTGCCTTCTTTCTTCTACTTCACTTGAAGTAGATGCTGATCTTGTCAGCAAGGTGGTGTGACATTTGGAAGTAGCAAGCATTTCCTTACTGTTTAATTCTTCATAATTGCTTCCTGTATCTGATTTCGCAGTCTCTCCTCTAACCTGTTATAGAAATGCCAGTCCAGTTGTTTTCCTGGTGAATTTTATAACAGAATTGGTGAACAGATCCATGATCCTAGACAGCAGTGTTATCACTGACTGCTGTCATTGATTTGTTGAGTATCTATACCATTGTTAAAATGCTTTTTTTCGTTTCCATTTTTATTTTGCTGTTGAGACAATAGTTGTTTAGATTGTTCTGGAATTGGTTTCCAGTTTCCGTTAGTTATGTACAGGACAGCCTGTTTGGGAAAATGAAAATGGTTGCCGAGTGTTATTTATACATTAAGGGAGCTATTTATTAGCAGGAATATGCTCATAGCTGTTAGTCGGGCCATCTATTGTGGGCTAAGCTTTATAGTTTCGATTATAATGGGCTTCATTGATCTGTAGGCCCTCTCCTTTACTTGTCCTAAATAAGTAATGCGCATGAGATTTTGTTTTCTGCAAAGTTAAAGTTGGATCAAGGTTGGTTTTGGAGTTTTTTAGTGTGTCGTTTTGGGATTGTAAGGTTTATATATAATTAATTAATTATATATGTGAAAAAATAAAATATTAATTTAATTAATATAATTAAATTTTAAGATAAATTAACTTTAAATTATACAATATAAATACAAGGTCAAATAAATATAATTTCAAAATTAAAAACATTTCTAAAATTCTAAAATATTGTGAAAGTAAAATGTTCTAAAATAAAAAAAATATAAATCATTTATATTTGTTTATAATTTCTTGAGTAAAATGTTGTAAGATGTTCTAAAATAAAAGAAATATAATAATTTTGATTGAATTATAGATTTGATTAAAATTAATAATTAGAAAATAGATTTATAAAAAAAGAATATAAATCATTTTAAAAAAAAAAAATTCATGGCTTAAACGGTGCACCCGGCATGTTTCTAGCTAGTATTTGGCCGAAATATCTAGTACGAGCTGGAATTTAAACTGAGATAAAAATAAAATTGTTTTGTTTTTTTAATTGATATAAAATATTTCGACCGTTTCTGCTAAAACAAAACAAGACTGATAACCTTGAGTTGGATATGCAAATCAAAGTTTTTAGGGATTTTTTGTTTATCCTTGTTTGGTTACGACGATAAAACAAGAAGAAAAGTGCTCTTAAAAGTTTTCACCAAAGAATAAAAGTACAGAATTCGAGAACTTCATTCTTCTGCTGTTTTTGTTTCTTTTTTCCTTGACGAAAAAATCAGAGAGGGTGTCATAAGAATAAATTCTTACATATATTTTGGCAGCCTTCCAACCACTTGCCGACATTAACAACAATGTGTTTTATATGCCCTTTGAACAGTGACAACAATGTTCCTCCAACCCAGCAACTAAGCTAGCAGACAGCCAGGTGCCAGCTGGCTACAGATGTCTGTGTGTGTGTGTGTTCAGACTTTTGCCTTGCCATGTTTCTTCCTCCTCGATTACTGCCTTCCGATTCGCAGAAAACGTCTGCCTCTTAATTTATAATTTGTTTTTTCCTTTTCCTTCTTTCCTTTGTATAAGATTTAGGATAAATGGTGGCCAATTTCCCTGAAAATCACATAATAAATTATTAATGCAATTAGTTTCTAGATAAAAATTGAGAATTCAACTAGATCCTTGTGTCAATTCGTCCACTTCTTAACTAAGTATACAATCACAAGGCTAGCACATTTTTATTCACTCAAATTAAACGGAAATCTAGTTTTTCTTAATTAATAGCAATGAATAGTCAACTGAGTGTGTGTGTATATAGATATATAGATATAGATATATAGATTCTTCTGCTCACTCACATCTTTCGCTGGCCGTTCGTTTTCTTTCCTTTCCTTTTCTCCATTTCCTTTCTTATCTCTCCTCCTTGCTGTCTTCAGCAAAGATATCACATCTCTCTCTCGCGCAAGTATTTCTTCGTTAACTATTTCTCAATATATAAAAGTTTGTTTTGTTTTTGGTCATTGTTTTCGTAATCACCCATTGTCTAAACCAGTTTTCTTTCGTGCAAAATACCTTTGTCTGGTATTTATGTATTTATAGCAGTTCAATACCGAGCTCGAACATTACACACCTTGTAATCTGAACTCGGTGGTTGTCGAACTGGGTTTCTTTGAAACCACTGCTTATGATCAAAGAAGAGAACTTTCCTAGAGATCTAAGGTAAGGTTCTTTCTTTCTTTCTTCTCCTCAAGGCAAGACCAGGAATATATGCAGATGGAGCCAATGAAGTCAAAGATTAAAGGGGTGTTTACTCAGGGGAATAAGGAGGACTCTTCTGTTGGCAGAGGCAATATGAATATTGCTGAAGAATGGGAAATTAGGCCAGGAGGAATGTTAGTTCAAAAGAGAACTACTGCTGATTCCAATCACAACTCTGTTCCTGTTTCCACTATTAAAGTTAGAGTCAAATATGGTTCTTCTTGTCATGAAATTGGTACCAGTTCACAAGCAAGCTTTGGTAATTTGATAACTCTTAATTAAATCTCCAGGTCTTTGTTTAATTGATGATGCTTTGACTTCAATTTCTTTGAATGATGGAGATTAAAGAGTTGGTTTGTGGGCTGCAGGGGAACTGAAGAAAATGCTAGAACAACACACAGGAGTGCACCATGAGGATCAAAGGCTGATATACAAGAAGAAGGAGAGAAACTCCAAGGCGTATTTAGATATTGCAGGGGTAAAAGATGGATCCAAAATTGTGTTAATTGAGGACATTACCAGCCGCCAAAGGCGGTGTCTGGAGATGCTTAAAACTGCTAAAATAAAAAAGGGCTCAAAGTCATTGCAACAAATCACCTTGGATGTCGACCAACTTGGCGAGAAGGCAAGTGAATTTCACCTGAAAACATACATGGTTGCCTCTTTCCGAAATCAGATTTAAGTTTCTGATAAGAGTAAAATTGTTTTTATTGCAATTCGGCAGGTGACATCCTTTGAAACAACAACTTCTAAGGGAGGAAAAATTGCAGAGAAAGATGTGGATGAATTGACTGCGATGTTGATGGAAAAATTAGTAGCATTTGATGGAATCTTTGTTGAGGGAGACTTGAAGTTGCAGAAGAGAATGCAGGTATTGTGCAACTTCTAATCGGTCAACTAGGATACTTTTCACGCATTTCACTTCCAGTAATGTTCAAGTTCTTACCTTCCCTTGTCTTTCTTGAAGGAAAGGAGAGTTCAACAGTACGTTGAAACTCTTGATAAGCTGAAGTTAAGCTATTCTACTGCTAATAGCAATGGAGGAAAAATCCCATTGCAGCAACAAGATAACTCAATGGGTAAAATGCCAACACCAATGCAAAAGCCAATTCAAAGCAAAGGACGCAAAATCCCATTGCAGCAACAGGATAATTCAATAGGCACAATGCCAATAACAATGCAAAAGCAGTCAATTCAAAGAAACGGAGGCGAAATCCCATTACAGAAACACCAAAACTCAACTGGGAAAATGCCAATACCAATGCAGAAACAGTCACTCCAATCCAAGCAGCAGAATGCTACAATGCAAATGCCAACACAGCAGAAGCGACCAATATTGACGCATTCCGAGTCTTTGGTGGTGACGACAACGTGGGAAACTTTTGATTAAGCTGCAGAGCTAATGTTTCTGCCAGTTCCAACTGAACTGGGAACAGCTAAAAGAAAAAACGGTTAGCGATTTGTGAGTTTCAAGTTTTAGATGCTGTCTGTCACTTCGGTTCCTCTATTCATTCTTGCTGTTTTAGTTTCATGATTTGTTTTTCTTCTCTTCTGAAAATAAACTAAATTGGCTCTTTGCAAATTGTATATAACATATAGCAGAATATAGTGCCAAGGAAGGATATTTTTCTTATGCCTCTGCAGCATGCTGTAAGAGTAGTTAGAAATTGGGGCAAGCAGAATTATATTTTGAAGTATTTGCTGCAGAAGCTGGTTACTCAGTGGTGGTGTGACCATCATCGTGTTCATACTCCATAGCCTATACTCACTGGTAATTAACGGAGAAATAAATAATCCTCTGTCTTGGGACCATGGCTCCAATCAATTCTGCTTTATTCACTTATGTATTGCTTCAAGGATCTTATAAATATACGGTACTGACTAGTGGAGAAGTAAATTATTTCCGATTTGGATCGTAAGATTCTTTGTTTCTACATATAAGGGGGAAGGAGATTAGGGGGATAATCTTTTTGTAATAACAAGGATAAACTACTCATTCCAAAATGATAGAGAGGAAGACTTTGACTTTCGAAGGCAGGATTTATAATAGAGTACTAGAAGACAGGTAGAGTGGTTTAATCATTTCAAAGCCACCACGTTTAAGCTTGGTTAATATATAATTTTAATAACTCAAGGGTGATTGGAGTGATTTAACAGTTATTTTTAAAGCATTTTTTTATTTTGAATAAAAAAACTATTAACGTCAAAAAATCTCCATCCTTCTCTCCTCTCGCTGAGATAAAAAAAAGAAGAGTCATGCTGTACAGCCTTAGAAAACTATTGACTTGACATGATGGGAATACAAAGACTTTCATGTGCATTTATTTCTTCTCTCTTAGAATATGAATAGGGTTAATTTGCAGAAGTTTGGTGAGGTGAAATCTTGTCAAATGTTACTCATCCAGAGAAAAATCAATTTTCAAGCTTGGTGATTATGAAAGCTTTTAGTAAATAGTAATCCCACTTCTAATGCCATCCAGTTGTTGATAATGGAGTACTAGACTTGAAGTGGGATGTTAGAAATTTGTTTTCATTTATATCAGTAAACATGTAATCATGTTTATAGCTAAGCATCTAAGGTACTGGTGCCAGAAAGAAGGGAGGAGAAAAAAAAAAGAAAGGAAAAGGAAAAGAGGCTCAATAGTTTCATGAGTGGATTGCAGAACATCCATGAAAAACCGAAGGATTTATTTTTCATGTGATGCCTAAAAAGTATTTGCCGACTCAAGGCTCTGAATACTTCCAGCTAATTAGTTTTGGAGTAAGGAAAACAGTGCGGGGGGGGGGGGGGGGGGGGGGGGGCGGGCATATGACATCGGAAATGATGGGGCATACTTGCATTTCCTAACTTTTTCTTTTTTAGATAACATGGGTGTCCAGGCTTGCGCGTGCCTCGACTAATTTCACGGATCCTAAAATTAACGACCATATAAATATTTAGTAACCCTAAAATTTATGAGACTCGAACCGATGACATCTAGGGAACAAACATGAATCCTGATAAGTTAAGCTGCACCTCTTAGGGTTCATCTCCTAACTTTATTTCATGCCATGAGAGGCAAGCAAATATTTTGCTTTTTCACAAGTCTGGCTGTGACTGACTCGAAGGAAACTGGCCTACTGTGAACTGGAAAGGAGGATGCTAGATGGTACCCTAAGAAAGTTGCAAATTTTCTTTCTTGACAAACACTGATATTAAATTTAGATGTTGATGTGTTAGACTTTCATCAGTCGGTAGTAACAAGCTCAGATCTAAAATGATGGGGCATCGGAAATGATGGGGCATACTTGCATTTCCTAACTTTTTCTTTTTTAGATAACATGGGTGTCCAGGCTTGCGCGTGCCTCGACTAATTTCACGGATCCTAAAATTAACGACCATATAAATATTTAGTAACCCTAAAATTTATGAGACTCGAACCGATGACATCTAGGGAACAAACATGAATCCTGATAAGTTAAGCTGCACCTCTTAGGGTTCATCTCCTAACTTTATTTCATGCCATGAGAGGCAAGCAAATATTTTGCTTTTTCACAAGTCTGGCTGTGACTGACTCGAAGGAAACTGGCCTACTGTGAACTGGAAAGGAGGATGCTAGATGGTACCCTAAGAAAGTTGCAAATTTTCTTTCTTGACAAACACTGATATTAAATTTAGATGTTGATGTGTTAGACTTTCATCAGTCGGTAGTAACAAGCTCAGATCTAAAAATCTTATTATTTTTGTATACCAAGTGGAGGCAAAAGCAATTCTGGTCCACAACTTCTATTTGATGATTATGTTATTACTTTCTTGAGTTCTCCATGGCATTATCATTTCATTTTTGTCCTATACTTTATAGCATTCTCCCTCTCTCCTTTCTTTAAGCGGCAATGGCAAGATTTTCCAAAGTGAAAATTCGATGCCTCACTTTTCTTTTCATTTCCCCCTTCTCTTTTCCAAACCCTCCCAGCCTATAATCTTACTTGAAATTACAATCAATGAATTAGAGAAATTAGATGGTTAATTAATATTAACAGGAAGAGAAATGTTCTTTCAGATTGAGTCGGTGCATGTGGTTTTCCAAATCTTCTGTACATGGATTTTCATATCTTTCATGTCATTCCACCGTGAGAGTGAGGCTCTAGCGAGGCATTTTTCAGACCATAAGATCTGAAGCAGGTGAACCCGGGACCATGTTTCAAACAACAATTGACCAGGCATCTATATGCTCTTGCTTGCTGACAAGTGTATTTCACTGGATACTATTTTGTGGGCCTAGATGAGCGAGTAAAATCTTGACTGTCTCAGACTCTCATAAAAAGTACACGTCCTGACTCGAATTTAAAACCTGTTGTACAGATCACAAGCTTTTTTGAATTTGTTACAGCTTTGGCCGGAACAAGCAATTCCCAAGTCCCATTTACTTACATGCATAATTTTCCATTAAGCATTTAGGGTTTTGGTTTCTCCTGCACACAACTGATGCTGGCCTGCCTAATTATCTCAACTTCATTTGTCATCTTACCACACCAGCCATAGTCACTTGGGCGAACTCTTGGTTAAGTCAATACTGATATTGATTTACAATCCTACATTTTTCTTATATTCAACCGCGTCTTCTACTTTTAAAAACTATTTCGCGAAGTTATTGCTGTAGTCATGGCTACTCCGGCAACTATTCTAGCACAATCATTGTAGTCTAAATGCTCGATCTGTTCTAACACAAGCATATATGGATCCTCTATATTCACCATCCACTATTTACATAATTGCATAGACATCCAAACCATATTGTACAATAAAATATATATGGATTTGTATTAAATTTCTATTTTAAGGAATAATTCCACTGCCTTTTTCTTTTTTTACAGTAAATAATGGATGAAAATGGTTTGCTAAGTACGCACAAATACGATCATCACCACGTCGTTTTACCAAGCTATAAAATTCCATAAACGCTACCAAAAAAACTGATGGAATATTGTGAGAAAATATTGACAAATTGACACCCTAGCCCCGTCAACAAAATTGGTAAGAATTCTATTGTCTTTTCGATTAAATAAATGAAGATTTCCATCATAATCTTTTCTAAATCTTCGTGAGATTTATAGAACGTGCTCGTCTCTTAATTTTATATGATGCTCGATTCCTCTGATACGACCATGCAAATGAAAATGAGCTTCACATGATCATTCATGGCTGCATACTTCCAATGAACAGCTTACATCATATGGACCAAGCAGAAAGGGGTAGCCATCATGGAGCTTTATGGCTAATAAGACATGGCATAAATGGGTGCTTGTATTATAAGCTGGACTCTTTTGGATGCGGAAACAATTTTGATGTGCTTGCATGAGCACAAATCTTCCTTTTTGTTAGTGAAAACACATGGCAGGCGCAACTCAGATGAAGATATGATAAATCCAGTTCTACAACCATTCAATTTCTCTTACTAATCATTGAACCCCGGAAACCTACTTTTCTCACAAAATCAACCAAGAGTCACGGCAAGGCAAAATTAGCCTCACCATAGTAGGTGTTTGAAATAGTGTTTCAAAAGCTTTTTTTTTCGTTTAGAATTGATTTTTTTGATGTGTTTAGAACAATTTATGTGTTGATGTTAAAATGATTTAAAAAAAATAAAAGCATTATTTTAATACATTTATGAATGAAAAACACTTTTAAAAGCAACCGCAACCATACTCCTAAACATATATATAGTAGGTGGTCTAATGGTAAGAGTTTGAGACTAAGTGCCTGTTTGAGAGTGATGTTGTCGTTGTTTTTTAAAGTACTTTTTATTCAGAAATGCATCAAAATGATGTTTTTTTCTTAAATTTTTAAAAATTATTTTTGACATCAGTACATGAAAATGATATTAAAACACTAACTTTTTTTTTAATTTAAATTGAAAAATAAAAATATATTTTTTAAAAATTTTCAAAAATATTTTTGAAACGAAGTGTCAAACACTCCCTAAAGGATTTTCTTCTCCTGTGGTTTCAGGTTCGAGCCCTGTGACTGTTAATATGATGGTCACTAGAGACTTATATGATAGTTGACTTAAGAGACAATAAGATTAATCAAAACACATGCAAGCTGATCCGGAAATGCATATTAATAATAATAAAAAAAAGTTTAGCCTAGGGACATAAGAGTACGGCCCATCTTGATGGCTCCTCATAGACTTACTTTGGATTTCGGCCGATGGCACTAATTATGACTTATAATATTGGGCTCTTTGATACCTGGACATGGGCCTAAGGGAACAGATTATAACGTCATAACCTCTGGAGTCAGCCCCCAGCCCATACCCACAGTAAAAGACCTTCTCTTCTTTTTCTATTTGAAAAAGAAAAAGAAAAAGAAAACAACACCATGGATAAAATCCTCACATGCTCATGATTTGATGATCAGTTCATGATATATGTTCTGTTTTTGATGAATTATGTGCCACTCCAATATCTTGTTCAAAAAATAAACTCTAACCCCAAACAAATCTGTATGGATCCGAATTGATTGATATGCCAATGGGTCGGCCGTCAAAACAATTAATTAAAATAACCACTCCCGAGTCATTATTAACTGTGTGATTTCTTTACCAAAAAAAAAAAAAAACTGTGTGATTCACGAACCAGTGTGTCTCTTCATGCATGCATGGCTAGCCTATGTAGATAGCTCGTGACTGTACATGCCTGGCTAGAGGAATATCACAGGCATGCTGACGATTTAAAAACACTATGGACAGGCAAATAATAACAAACAATGAACAAAGAAGATATTGCAGGAAATAATAAATCCCACTATTTTTATCATGTCTGCAATGTCAATAAGAATCATTATTACATGGGATTATTTCATAAACAGCCGAGGGCCAAATCATCGTCACATCCCTTGTCTTCCTTCTATACCTAGCTGGCAACCTAGGATAGACATCTTATAATATATATGGCCCATAACATAAGCAAGCAGTGGTCAGACACTCTGGTTGAGTTGACTTTAATGTGGGAGGTTGATGGGATTACACAATAATGGACGATATGTAGGTAACCATGTCATGTGGCTAGCTAGGACGGCCAATCGTACCTCATGACTGACGTCTAATGGCTACAGGCATGGGTGCATGACCCATCCATGTGGTATTTATACATATATATATGCGTGCACATAACGCGCTCATGCATGGATATGGCATATTGTTAGGCGGATCGTACATGGATCATGGCCTCTCTTGAAACTCAAGATTTTACGAGTCTTGTTAAATAATCAACATTATTGGATTTGATCATTCATCCATTTCTCCAATACATATGCAATGACAGTGAAATTACTTAAAACTAGGTCTATTATTAATGTACGGCAAAGTTATGACTATCAAGAAATTATATTAATTAAAAATTTAAATTGTTAGGTGAAATTTCAAGATATAATTTATATTATTTTTTAATATATATTTTCAAGTGAAGTTTTTTTGACTTGAAACTTACACGAGTCTATATTATCTTATGTTTAATTTTGATTCAATAGAATAGAAGTATTGAGATTCGAATCGTGACTAGTAAATATAACACGGCTACTTGTAAAAATAATATGAATTATGATCTCTGCCAACACTTTGAAGTTTTCCAATGATCATGAGATTCCTAGCCGTCCCACAGTTGATCTTATAAATTACTCGGTAATAACTCTTAATTTGTTTTGCTTACAAAGTCTCTTGCGTGTACTTCCAGAGCTATACTCCTGCTCACCGGCCGACGTCCTACAGCAGGGTCAATCTGCTGCTACTTCTTCCATATTCCTACTCCTGCTGTCTCTTCCTCGACTGACTTTTATTTATTATCACCATTGACGACTTTCATAGCCGGTTTTATTTTTTCATTAATGATTCAGTCAACCTAATACAATATATAATCAATGCTCTCATTTAAAAGTGAGGTCCACCAGTCCGATCAGGTGGTTTTAGAGATAGTCAAAGCTTCCTTCATAAATTTAGCCAAAGTCAAAACTAATCTCCAAAAACAAAAGAATAGTCGCAATTTATTTATATAGCTCTATAATGGGTTCGATTATTCCCCTAATGAGATTGGATTTTTGTTAGCCAACCCTTCATATGATACCATAATGTTCGCTAACTCCTTGGAATATTTTGGTTAAGTTGACCCGTTGAAATGGTGCAAAGCTTATTAATTAGTTTGCCTTCATATGTTGTGTTGGGGCACTAGGGGCTTTATGCGTCAAAAGAGAGGATATCACAATTAATTATTTTTTAGCAACATTAATTTAACATCACTATATATTGCCACCATTCAAGTTCCATTATTCGCTTTGGATTTAGTCAACACATATTCCTGTTTTTTTCTTATAACCGGGGTGTCTGGGTCAGCTTGCGCGCACCACAACTAAATCTCTAGGCTCACTGAACATCCTGCAAACCCAATGAGCATGTAAGGCACTGCAGGGGTAACGGTCGTGTCTGACAAGACTTGAACCTGGGGTGAGAGGAAGGGAGAAGCCCTTCTTGACCACCAGACAAAGACCCTGCTAGCCACGTATTCCTGTTGTTGCAAAAACAATTTGAGTTTGAATTTAAGGAGGAGGGATTAAGGCTCAATATTGGAAGCTATTTAAAACGTGGCATCGAAGGTATCCATTGACATTGGATAAAAAAAAGAAGATACATTTCACGTTGGCTAGGCAGTGGAGAGGGTATCATTCCAACGACGATGCAGCTTGCCAAGCATATCTCATGTATGGCATCAAAGTGTGCACATGCAGAAACATATTGTTTATTTTCGAAGCTGATCATTATAATTACTAGAGTGATACTGGTACATATTCATACTTTTATGTGCAATAAAGGTTTTTTTTTAGATTAGGAGGATAAATAGATCCAACTATAGGCCTTTGGTTGCAAATATATAGAGTCCCTCCCCCTAGGTTTGGGGTGTGACAGAAGGGTATTATTATTAGAGGGGAACATAACTAGAGCGGGAACTACCTCCACCATCTAGCCAGGTCTCGATTCTACTCTGTGATATGAATCAGATCAATAAATCACGAGGAATATGAATTACGTAAAAGAAATGGCTAAAATTCTTGTGAATATTAAAGGGAAATAGAGCCGTATTTTAATACTATACTCGAGGTTGTACAATCACGTACCAGACCTTTTGGAGCGCAACAAGTAGTAATATTTTATGTATGTGTACTTATATATAAAAATTTACAATATGGTTTAATTAATTAATAAAAGCTTGCCACAAAACACGAGAGGAGAATTAATCATGCATTGGAGCGAACCTTAGTTTGCTTACAAAATAAAAGGAGTTGAGACAAACCGTGAGCTACCACCTAATCCAGCATGATCGCAGCCGTCCCGGCCCCGCTATGCACGTTGCTATATAGTGTTTTTTCTTCTCTGTACATGTATTTGTCAATGTTATCATCAGGCATCTCACACAGTTCATATAATGTTATATTATAAAAATCTCAACTTATAAATTGTTTTATTTGCTTTTGAGTACTATCAGCGTCCATTATTTTTATGCATTGTAACTTTGAAGTTAAGCAAGTAAAAACAAGAGAAACAATTGCAAGCAGGCCGGGGACTGCCACCGGCCTGGATATATAAGGAGGTGCGTCCATTATTTTTTATGCATTTTAACTTTGAAGTTAAGCGAGTAAAAACAAGAGAAACAATTGCAAGCAGGCCGGGGACTGCCACCGGCCTGGATATATAAGGAGGTGTTTGGGTTGGAAAACTCATTTTAAAAAAAAATGAATTTTTTATTTTTTATTTTTTATTAAAAAATTTGGTGTTTTTAGATAACTTTAATGATCTGATGTCAAAAATAATTTTTAAAAAATAAAAATATCATTTTAATGTATTTTTAAATGAAAAACACTTTCAAATACAATCTCATCCACACTTTCAAACATTCATTAATCCACACTTTCAAACATTCATTAAATGATGCAGGCGTTCCTTCCATTTAAAAATAAGATGGCCGTTTCACTTTGCTTCCTGCTTTTTTATAAGAAATCTTTTGGGGTTGGTTAATTAACCCGAAAGATTATAGGATAAAAATAATTAATATTTAGATATGGAAAATATGCTATGGCCAATGCGCATGTCTATCAATTCTATATCTTAATCGAAAGGATTTTGACTTAAAAGTGTTTTCGTAAATTTGTAATATACAAAGGGGAGGGGTATATCCTTCGTGATAAGCTTGGATGGTCAATGAAGCAGCCGTTTCCGCAACCTTAATTTCGTGGCAAAGAATAAGTTGTAGTCAACCCTGTATTTTTTGTTGGTAAAAGAAGGTCAACCATCCAAATTAAGTGCATTAATAATTGACAAAAAAAAGTCATTCAACAAACATATTTTCTCACTGCAAAAATAAATAAATAATGATCCTAATTATCATTTAAAAATCAACTTTCAACTTTTTGTTTTTAAACTTTTTAATGATTCTTTATCTATTTTCATAAGACTTATTACCTCGTAAATTTGTGGTTCTTTTTCTGTCTTTCTTTCCCTCGTAAACTCTCTCTCTTGATTTCTCTCTCTCTATTTTTCTTTACAATTTCCCCCCTCTTTTCTCTCTCTAAAAATCCCCCCTCCCTATCTACTGGTCACTCATTTTTATATCACCTAATATTTTTTTATTCTTTATTCTTTCTTATCTCCTCATATTTTAAAACCTTTTGCTAACTTGCTATTTTATATTTTTATCATTAAGTTGGTCGGTGAAGGGGTTGAGAATGTTATATATATTAGTCCCCGTCCAATTCTTTATTATTATTATTATTATTATCATGTTCACTATTTATTTTTCATTTTTTTTATTTTTTTAAGGATTAACGATATGAAAATGACATGAAAAAAGCTTGGACATTACTGCAAAATGGTAAAATTGTATAAAAAATGTTGTTGTTTTTTATAATTTTTGTGTTTTTAAAAAACAGAGGTATTAAAACGAGTGATGGAAAGAGGAATCCACGAAACAGATTTGAAAGAAACTCAATAAATGCTGACTTATAATTCTAAGGGATATCCATACAATTTAGAGGTAGAAAAAGAGAAAGAAATTCCACTTTTATGCTATTGAATTGCATCAAATAAATATCAATATTTGATACGAAAAGAAGTGATTACCATTTTGTTTGAGGCTTTTCTAACTTTTAATCTGATTACACTCACAATATAATTGTCCGTACGTGGTAGGGCAAGTTGATGGATAGCGGTGTCCAAGTTGAGCTAGAAGCTACATTTGATGACACAAGGAGGAGGAAAGGCAGTGTAAGGTGATGGTCCTAATGATATAGAAGCCAAATTCAGGTACACCGGCATCCCATGGGCGGTGTTACTTCGATATTTGGATGATATAAAAATCAAGAGATAAATGAGCCGACCAATCTACAGTGTGTGAGTCGCATGATATCAGTAAAGGGATCTAATGTAGTTTGTCAGAAAGTTTTTCTATCCAAAACCTAGCTATCTTAATGGAGTTAATTAGCCATCACTGCTCATTGTTTAGCCGTGTTGCCGCAAATCCATGCTGCTCACCGCCATAATGCATGCAAACAGAAATCTGCAGTACGTGACATTTCTCTTTTACCCCTCTAAATAGATCGACTAGTTTTTGATTCTAATAAATTTCTCAATTTATTAAAAAAAAAACTTAAATAGCTTTTCTTGAAATAATTACACACAACCATGTTTAAGTTGGACCGTTTCTTTTTTATAGACGTGTTTGTGCGTGCGTGCGTGCGTGCGTGCGTGTGTGTGTGTGTTTAACTTGTACAATGAATTTCTTCTTCTGCACAAAATCGTTATATCATTTATTGACTTGAATTAGTCAAATTGCTTTTAAGATGGTCTTTTCCCATGCAATAAATGAAAATGCACAAACCTGCAGCGGAAAAAAACCCGGAGAATTTGATCGAATTTAGGAGAGAAAAGGAAGGAAAAAATTTCAAGGTATCATAGGGCCCCGATGCATGGCTTGGCTTGGCGCTTGGGAGAGAAGAGTTGGCGGTAACCATAAAGTTTGACTAGTCGTAACCATAAAGTTTGACTAGTCAAACACTTTGGGCTCTATACCCAACGCTGTGCTTGGGGGCGAATATCTTGAAGTTGGATGGATAGAAACCATCGTAATATAAGAACAGGGAAGGAGCGAAGAGAGAGAGAGAGAGATTGTTCCTTTGTAATCGAATCAATCAGCACGACAAAAAACAGACTTATCTCTGAATTTCAAATGATTTCAATTTACTAATTGCTGCAAAAATGTAAGAATACACACACACACACACACATATATATATATATAATAATCCACTCTAGCGGTGATAGTTATTGCTATGACGTTAAAGTCGTGTGTGTGGAATGTGAATTGAATATCCCTTCGCATTTCAGAGGTGTTTTGCGGTCAATGAGCCCGAATATCAACGTGAAATGGCCATGAGAAAAGCAGCGGGTTGGAATGGAACCATCAATTTATATCGCATCTGTGACCAGCAGAATCATGATTAGCATTCTGATGAGCTGGATGATGAGTTCTTGGTGTCTTCTTTCGATTTCTCATCCTCTTCAAGAAGATCAGAATCATTAGAGATCGTTTCAGTCAGTTCCTTGGCTCTCTGGGCTTGACATTCCCAATCTGTTCTTGCCAAAACGAACAGCATGGTCAACACGCATGAGCCCTGGGCAGCTAATAGACCCAGCCAGAGTCCTTTGAAATCAAAGCCAGCGTAGAAACTTAACCAAACAGCAACAGGCATGCCCACAAGGTAAAAGCATCCCAAATTAATATTTGCACCCATTTTAGGCCTTGCCGAGCCTCTCAAAACCCCACAGCCTGTTGTTTGTGGGCAATTCCCAAGCTCACAAAGGCCGATTATAGGCAAGACCATTGATGTCAGTGCAATGATCTCTGCATCTTGAGTGAACATGCTAGCCCAAATCTTCCTCACCGTAACAGCAAAACATAATGCTGTAAATCCCAAGATAAAGCTTGAACAGAGACCGGTGATAGCGGCAAGCTTAGCCTTTCTAGGATTATTAGCACCCAGTTCATTGCCAACTCTTGTCGACACGCCAAAGCTCAAAGAAGATGGGAAAATGTATATCAAACCTGTGGTTTGAATTAAGATTCCCATTGAAGCAACGGTTGCTCTTGGATTTAACAATAGCCCACACAGTAAAATCATGATCTCATACCACCACCATTCTAGGCAAACCGAAATACAGCTTGGAATTGCCAAATTCAATAAAGATTTCCAGCCTTTTAAGCATTCCAAAGATACCCCGCCCCAGGTTTTCTTGTACAAGCCAGAGATCATAATGTAAATGATCAATGATCCCACAAGACTGAAGTTGGTCCATAATGCGCTTAACGCAACCCCTTTGATTCCAAGATTGAGTACACAGACAAGAAGGTAGTTTATAGGTATGTGAAGAAGAATAGAAAGAGATGCACAAAATGTTAGCGGCAGAGTGATGGACTGGGTTCTGAGATATATACGCAAAGGATGCAAAATGGATTGAGCAATGAGATCAGGGAGAGAATAGAGAATGTAGAACTGTGCTTCTGTGGCGATATCATCTTCCTGGCCACAAAAGAGAAGAATCTTTTTCATGTTGAACCATAAAAAGGCAATGGGGATGGAAGTTAAAAAAAGCAAAAGAATGGTTCTTTGCAAGGTGATGCCAAGAATCTTGTATCTCTTGGCACCAAAAGCTTGGCCACAAATGGGCTCCATCCCCATGGAAAGGCCAGAGAGAATAGAGTAGCCGGTGATATTAGCAAATCCAATTGCCAGCGAGCCACCAGCTAAAGCAAGTTCTCCTAGGCGACCGAGAAAGAGCATGGAGATCATGGAGCGAGAAAAGAGCAGAAGACCCGTTAACATCATTGGAAGCGCTACATTGGCTATGCATCTTGCTTCTTTGATCGCAAGGGAGAGATGATCAGTCCTGCGTTGTGTTTGAAATTTCGGGTTCTTGGGGATCAAAACAGTCAACATGTCAGAATCTTGTACTTTGGTTGATGGGTCTACTTCGCTTTTGGAAGAATCAAAAGGTGAAGAAGATAACTGGCACATACTTGTGGACTTAGTTTAGACAGAGAGAGCGAGAGAGATGGCTTGGGGTACATAGATTTGAGAGAGCGAGGTTTAAATGGAGAGGTTTTCAGGAGTTATGAGTTGGTGGTAGGTGATCTAGCGGCTTTTCAAGACAGAAAAAATATATGGAAATAAGAGATTTTGAGTTCCAAGCTCTAAACGAGTCTTGAAAACCTTTACAGCCGGCCTACATAGCTGCATAGTTGATAAATAACTTATAATTTGTATAATAGTTTCTAAAATCTATTAGAAAAACCTTGCACTTTCATATTGTTATTCTCACTTTACATGATATCAAAAATACTTTTTTAAGAATAGAAAACATTACCACACTATACTTTCAAATAAAAAAAGTCACCCTAACAAATCAACTCTCAATTAATAATTAGGGATGCAACGGATGGATTATGCTTGCTGTCAGCACGGAACAATTGAGGTTGTGGACGGTTTAAAAAACCGGTGCCATTCTGGAATACAAGGGCTTGACTTTGTTATATATATGTGTACTTTAATATGTATAGTTTGTGAGCCCTAGCAATGCCATGGCTACATGAGACATATGATTGTCTAATGTACCTCATTTAGAGGACCTCCACATGGAATTATACCCGGGATCCAATCACAGGCACAATTAAGACCTTTCTGATTCATCTCTCTCTCCTCGGAAAGAGGTTGCAAATTGTTCTTGTTATTGCAAACTTGTACGGGAATTGTTTTCATTAATAATAATATATAGATTATAAAAGAATTCTCAATCTTATTATTATTGAACTCCATATGATAACAGTTAGCACCTGAGAATTTGTGATTCAACTCTTTCTCTAGCTCCAATTTTAAATTAAATAGCTTCTGAATTACTCCGGGATGACCCTGTTACTAAGCAAGTCTAAACAAATGGCCATTAAAAAAGAGCGAGCTCAAACATGCGGGCTTGAGTCTCCCAGCAAAGTTGCACCAATTCGCTCTTTTATTTTTAAATAGAAAAAACATAGTTGTCTACAAAATGAAAGACAATTTTTTTTCCATCAGTAATTGAATTTCATGTGCGCTAACTAACTAGGTTCACGAAATAAATTTTTATAAAATAATTAAAAATATATATTAATAAAACTCACTATTTATATAAACAGTTACACCAACTAATGCCTATTAGTTATCTTGTTAATAAATCTAAAGAGACTGATTAATATCGAATTAAGTTTATAGAATAATGCGGGATATTAAGAATAGCAGCGATAGCGGGTGCAGCGACAACAGATCAGCCAACTTCCAGCTCTTATTCTGGCCACCACATATCATCATTTTTTATGCCATAATCATAGGGACAACTACCTCGGCCTCCTCTACCCGGTAGTAGAGGCAAGTGAGCCTCTTGTTGTAGTCGGACGACCACCTTGTTACTGTTCACGTCGTCCGTCTTCATTTTTTTCTTTTACTGTTTTAATTCCTTGGGCTGGACTATTCGCGGCCCAGACCAGTTGGCTGGGCCAGGTCCAGTCCAAGTCCAGCAGCCCTTTGTTGGGCCAGGCCCAGACATAATTTTTAAAAAAATTTAAAAATAAAATAAAAATTACATTTAAAAAAACAAAACAAAAAAGTGTTGTTTTGGTGCATACGGCCGAATTCCTAGGTTTTTCCATGTATATTTTTCGTAAAATAATATGTCGTATCTTTTTTATATTTTGAAACGAAAATTGGATATAGTAATCAGTTTATAATCATCCATTGAAATTTTCCAAAAATATCAAAATAATTTAACAATTATTTTGTTTTAGCTATCACAATGTAAAATTAAATTGTAAAGTACACTCGCAGATAGTTAAAAAATAATTTTTTTTATGCAGTGTAAAATTGTTTTGGTTAGTCTTTCAACTCCTAATGAGATAGAGATTCTCTCACGAAGAGAGATCTACATCAAACTTTAGAAAAGACAACAAAGAAATCAAACTTAGAAAAAATAATCAAACAACAACACAACTTGTCTTAGGTAGGGTACACTAGGGGTTATGCGTCTACCCGAGACTCTCGCAGACCAATAGGTTCCTGGTGAGCCTAATACTAGGTGGTGACTCCTGATAATTATAGTCGTAATTTTGCGACTATAGCATACACTTCATTTCACCGCGCGCTGTTGTCTTCCCAATTCAGGGATGGCGGGGCGCAAAGAGCGAAAAAATCACCGTCGCGACAAGTTAGGTTATCAATTACTTTTAATTAACTGGATTTATTTAATTGATATTATTATGCATTACTACATTTTTATACAAAATAATAATTGGATACTAGATTGTGAGTTATTTTTTTAATTAGCAAAGTTAAATCTTAAACTATTTTTTATATATTAATAAATATTGTCATGATTAGTCCACATAAACTATAATTTGTTTTTAATTAAAAAAACAATGAAATTATTTTGCAGGCTACATAGTTTGGGCATGAATCTAGTTCGATGGAGCTGTATGTGAAAATGCATATAAGTAGAAAGGATAGACAAAAAAGGATGCAATGATTTGTCGATAATCAAGTTGAGATTTTTTTATAAGTAGATTTTGAAACATTTAGAATTGCTTTCACGTATATCTTCTACTTTTATATATGGCGTAGAACAATACAATCTCAATATACATGACAAACTTATAGAAGACCTTTTAACTCATCTAAACTAAAATATGGATTTGTGGTTGAAGGTTGAAGTAACTGATGAATCTCATAAAAATCATATTTATGGTATATTTATAATTACGACCCAAGATATCAGTTCGTGTTGCAATGAATCGATTGTAGATGCCCTATAATTTGGTATGAGTCAACCATCACTCATCGTTAAGGAGTTGTTTTAACATCTAGCTAGTTGGTGTTCTGAGGTATAAAGTGGAGGCAAAGTATGAAGCATAAGAAAAGAAGTTAGAGAAGGTGATGAGACTTTTCTTCGTCTTCACCTCCACTTGTAGTTGGAGCTTGTAATTGATTTGTATATACATTTGTAATTGACTCTTACATTATAAAAAATATGTTCTCAATTCATTTGATTTGTTATTTTCTTTACAATATATAAAAAATATTCTTCAATTTAAATTAGTTGTTTGATGTTGTTAAAAAATATTCTAACTTGGTAAATAGAGCAACTCTATATGGATTACCCAATTTATTGAGTCAAAATACATATTTTCCCTTCGTAAATGGAGCAACACTTGTACAATTTTCAGAAAATATATATTTGTAATATGCTTGTTAATATTATTTAGAAAATACAAAAAAAATTATTGATGTCGTCAAGTCTATCTCTTTTATTAATATCATACCAAATCATGCTTAGTGATCTATTTTAATTCTTCTTTAAACTCTTTGAAAGTTTACACAAACTACGCTAATAGGTATGGCTATTAGCATTATTCGTCGATTCTATCAAAAACACTAATTTCCCCAAATAAGCAAATCTAATATAAATTAGAGGAAAACTAACATCAATGCAATTCTTGCATAGAAAAGTACTAAAATACGAAAACATTTGGTTCAGAAATTAAAAAACAAATAAAACCCCCTAAAAAGTCTCAGAATTAAAACAGGAAATAAACTTAACATAAAAATAAAAAAGCTAGCCACGACCCAGAGTGTGGACCAAGAGCAACTGATGACTGCATAAGAGAGCCTATGCAGATGCAATATCCTTAGGCTTCGTTTCAACCTTGGCATCATCTTCATCAAAATACTTTCTCCAGTGAGGATGATTCCGCCACACGGTGGTCATTTCTTCAATCGGGATTCCTTTCGTCTCCGGCAGCAGTCTGTGTATGAAGATACTCATGATCACCACGCACACGGCAAAGCAAATGAACAAACCGAACTTCAAATGACAGAGCATTGCCGTGAAGATCTGTGCAATGATGAAGGTGAAGATCATGTTGACAGAAACATTGATACTTTGAGCAGCAGAGCGGACTTCTAATGGGAAAATCTCGCTGGGCACCAGCCAACCTAGAGGTCCCCATGACCAAGCAAAGCCCGCAACGTAAATACATATGAAGGCTACCACGGCGCCGGCATAGGTACCGGAAATCACGCCTGGGTTCCCACTCAATCCGAACTTCATAGCAATGGCGATGGTTATCACAATCTGCATAGAGAAGGAAAGAAGAAGAAAACACTGTAAGGCACATGAACATACTGTAAGATCAAGGAATTATGAAAGAAAGACGAGAGCTAGTGACGAACCTGGCAAATGAGCATTTGAGCGCCGCCCATGAGGAAAAGCTTTCTCCTTCCCAACTTATCCACCGTAAAAATTGAAACAAAAGTTGCCAACATGTTAACAATTCCAGTGATCAGAGAAGAAAAAAGAGAAGCGTTACTCCCGAAACCAATGGTTTTAAACAAAACAGGAGCATAAAACACGATGACGTTCATGCCAGTGAGCTGTTGAAACATGGGAATGCAGAAAGCAAACACAAGCTGAGGCCTGTACTTCCTTTTAAATATGTTTAGCCAAGCATGTTTCACCAGTTTTGCTTTCTCACTAGCCTCTACAAGATCGTTGAACTCCTCATCTACATTATCAACTTTGCGCAGTTTAAGAAGTAGGTCCTTAGCTTTTTCATAATTGCCCCGCTCTATCTCAGAATTTGGCGAATCAGAGAGAAAGCAAGATCCTAAGAGAATTATTAAACCGGGAACTATAGCGCCGCCCAAACTCAAGCGCCATGCCGTGTCTCCTCCAACCCACCTCGCCAAGACATAGTTCAACAAATTGGCGATGAGAATCCCAATTGTAATAAACAATTGGAACATCATATTGAAAGCACCACGAAATTTATATGGAGCCACTTCAGAGAGGTAAATCGGAACTGACTGTAATACAAGTACAGAAAAAATTAAATTAAAAATGAGAGAGAGAATTAAGCTACCAGAATCACGAATTAAACAGGAGTTCTATCATCAATTAATTAGGACATTGTCAAAAAAAAAAAATAGAGATGCATATATCTAAACGGTTAGATTCAATCTAGCATCGAAAGTAAAATACCATTTAGTAAGTATTTTTCATTAAAAAGATAATTATAAACATAATAGCAAAAAAGGAAGAAACAATCTTGAAGATACAGATTTACCTGATTGGCACATCCAATGCCAAAACCAAGCAATAGCCGACCAACAATTAGCATGACGACATTCTTAGCTAAGCCGTTAACGATAGCACCGGCTGCAAAGAGTACACCGCTAGCCATCATCGTAGGTCTCCGTCCATACGTCCGAGTTGCAATAGATGCTCCTATGGACGAAACAAGAGCAGCAAGATATAGAGACGAAGTAAACAACGTCAATATCTGGCTATCAAACTTGCAGTATTGGTCATCTGACGGTTTGACTGAGGATTCCTTCCGGTAAACATCAGGAAAGAAGTCCTTCAAGAAGACATCCATGGATGTTACACCGCCTGTAGAAGGTAGTATATTTTTCAGGTTTTCTGTTACCTTAAAAGATTCAAACATAAACTGAAGTACGAAAGTACGTGTTTCACAGATTTTCAGTAAACAAACGATACGATTATTACATCATCAGAAAGAAACCGATTAATTCTACATTGTTACACACCTGAAATACCGAGATCATAACCAAAAATCAGACCTCCTGTTGCTGCAAAAATACATGTCAAAAACACCCTGCCAGTAAACTTTCCAGGGTATTCCTTTCCACCAGATGTTGGAACGAAAGCCCCTCCAGCCATAACTTTTTGCTTCTTTGGGATGTGATTGGTGAGATTCGTAAACTAATCAGTGAGACGGGGTTTTGGAGTGCTGTATGGATCTGTATTTATAGACGATATATACTGACCTGATTTAACTGTATCTCTACAACTCGCAAATTCAAACTGAAATACTCACCTGATTTATCCGAATTCAATTATTAAGTTATCCGTATCTCTAAAATATCTCAACAAATTTATATATGTATATATTTCTATCCAGCGTGCATGTAGAGTTGTTTTTGAAATCAATTTGTAAATTATAATTTGATTAGGGTCCGTCAATCTTTGAAATTCTGTTTCTAAAGATAGGATTTGAACCGAGTCTTTCGCCAATATCGGGGTCGTTGATATTTCATCCAGCACGCAACAAAAAAAAGTTTTTAAATCAAGAAAATATAGAGAAATAAATAGGGAAATCTTATTTCGTTTTGGAACAGCTCTGCTAATTTTGCTCCTTGAAACTCTAACGTTCCTTTTCTAAGTTGAATTTGATTTATATGAGATTCATTCAAGCTTTTAATTATTTCTTCAAGTTGAAGAATGGGTATAGCCAGTGTTGTACGATTATTTATAATCTATAGATAATAATCTCGACAATAAAAGATAATGTAATCTCCCTACTGCTGCAACGCACGCTATCTCTATTCCTTTCACATTTATTGTTGCTACTATTAGTCCTTTAGCAGCCATTATTCCCCTCTCCAACACACAACTGGTAATCAGTATGAAGCTCATCCGCACAAACTATATCTATTGGCTCGTGCAGATAAAGCCATATCTAATTGGTCAAAATTTGTTTCCTTTTGTTGATGGCTCGTTTCCATGTCCTCCTCCTCAAGTCTTGTCTCTTTTCAGTTCTGTCAATCTCATTTAAGCGATTAATGCATCCTTTCTCTCTTACAAACAGCAGGATTAACTCATCCCCAGTATTTTCCTCTCTTCCCTGTTCATACACATCCTACACCTTGTAGTTGATTGTCATAATTCGTCCAGTGTATAGAGCATACTAAAACAAGCCCTTGTTTCTCCATCTAATTCTAGGATTATACGACTTCAAGACTTTTTCCAAGATCTTTGTCAAGGTGGTCACATTGTCACTATTTATTTGCATAAAGCCAGGACTTTATTTGATGAGTTAGCAGCAGCAGGCTGACAAATATCTCATGCAGACTTGAACTTGAATGTTTTTCGAGGAATTAATAATGAATTTCGTGACTTGGTAACTAGTTTGTCCATTAAGGTCGGGCTTAATTCTTATTTTGAACTACAATCATCTTCGTAACCATGAATTTCTGTACAGGAGCTCTCTTCAATCCCATATATATTATTGCTGTACCGGTGCTACCTGCGCTTGTATAGACTCTTTCTGTCCTTGTTTCATGGTGCGGATTCTCTAGTTTTAATGGTAGAAACAACTCTTAAAATTATAGCAAAGGAAATCGTGGTGATTGGGGAAATAATCGCAGCACCTTCTCTAGTTCTGGCAGTCAGGGTTACCATGGAAATAATGGTGGTTCATGGCAGTAGAACCGTGGAGACAATGAACTGTACACAGGGAAATGGTAGTAGCAGAACATTCATAATTCTTTATAAAAATTGTGTTCTTTTTAGCTAAATCAGTGCCCTCACACACGCAATTCTGATATGGTTTCGGTCACTCACTCAGCAATGTTCTCAGTTAGCAAACCACTGGAATCAAACAGCTGTAAATCTCTCTTTCAGTGATGCTTTGGAAGCAAGTTTTGTCCCTCGATTTCCTAACACTGGTGCAAATTAAAATGTTACCACAGACATTACAAGTATGATGAGTGTGGAACCGCATAGTGGTAATGATCAATTACATGGTAGTGATGCTAAGGAAATCATCATATCTAACATACCTCATTCTACTTTACATACCCAAAACAAGTTCACGTTTTCTAAAATTCTACATATGCTTAAGAAAAAAAACAAGCACTATTATATGTTCAACAATTTTATCGTGAAAAACATGTATTTTTTGAATTTCACTCATTTTTTATGTCAAGGATCTTATAAATAAAGAAATGCTTCTTTTCGATCAGAGTAAAGGTGGTCACTATATATAGTGACTATCCAAGTCTTTCACAATTCACAGTGTTTATATCTTAAGTTTTTAGTTTGTTAGCGACTTATGTTAATGTTTGCCATCGTCAGCTATGTCATCCTATTTCATGTGTTTAGAGTTTCTTAGCATAAAATAAAAATATCATTTATAATTCTTCATGTTTTAGTTTTCAGTGGCATGCTTGTTCTTTAGGAGAATCATGGTGTCTATCATTAGAACCTTCAAGTTATTAATTAGTGATGTTTGGGGATCTATTCCTTTTTTTTCGATGATTTTTATTATTTTATCATTTTTGGTGGATGTGCATACAAAATATATTTGGTTTCATTCTATTGTTGTCAAATTTGATGTCTTGACTGTGTTTTATCAATCTCAAGTTCCATTCTATTGTTCATGAACATTAATTCCATATGTTGACATTTAATAAATAACCAACATCTTTATATACATGTTTACACCACCACTAACTATAAATCCCTTAGCACTTACTACTTTTCTAGTGTATTTCTTATCATCTTTGTTCATGCCTCTCACTTATCATCCTTATTCCCCAATTACCTTTTATTTAGTTGACTTGTCACCTCATGCATCCTTGTCTCTCAATTATTCTTCAAGTCCATGTTTTGTCATGCAAACTCAACCTTATCTATTGTTGTTCATATAGTTTCATTATTGGTTGCATCATCTTCCACCTTTTTGGCTCACTCATTCATTGTTTGGACTTGGTTGTTAATATCTTCCACTAATTTATTCCATAGTTATCAGCTTCTTTTTCATTTGTTGTCTTTCCAAAAACCCAATAGTATATTATGGTTCTACATCCATTATAGAAAAGGTAAAGAAATCAAAGTTTAGTCTCATCCTCCTCATTATCAGTTAACTCATAGATAATTTTTTATCTTAACCATGAATCACTTACTTTTTAGAAAGCTAACCATTTATATGATGGCATAATGCTAACAAATCTAAGATTTATTGTTTTACATGATAATAGTACTTGGGTATTGGTTCTTTTTCATCCTTTTATGGATGTGTTTGGCTATTGGTAGGTGTATAAGATTAAACATTGAGTTGTGGTGGTATTAACCACCACACGACTCGGTTGGTTGTCTGAGAGTTCACTCAAAAAAAGGAATTGATTACTTTAAATCTTTCAGTCTTATGACTAAACCAACTATTATTCGGTCGGTTCTTTTTATTATTAGGTCTAAAGGTTGGCAAACTCGATAATTTGATGTTCATAATGTATTTTTTAATGGGAGGAGATTTATACGGAGCAACCCTTGTTTTTATGGACTCATTATATTTGTCGACTTCATAAATATCTAAAACAGTAGTATATTATAGGATATGCTGTACAATTTTCCCAAGAGTCATTAATTTAGTGATTATGTTTGCACATTTTAATTGTGGGATCACTCCTCAAGGTTCGAAATAGATTTTCTTGCTGAGCTGCTTGAAATACCATAAGATCGATGGTTGTGGTGACCACCCAAATTGCCACTTAAAATGTGGATGCCACTCTCTCGCTGCTTTTTACACACCTAATTAAAGTATAAGCTCCACAAAAACAATTGATTGGTTGTCTGACACGTTCCCAGTAATTAATTAAGAATTATTGGGCTTTGTTAATATATTACTATATACTTGTTCCCTCTGCCATCCATGCTCCACTTACCTCCTAGTGCTCGGATTCATCGAACCAGTAAAGAAGATATTAAGAGAACGTTGATGGTTTGGCACCACGATGAGAGACGAGCAGAGACCAGCTAGTTGCTAGCTAGCTAGGCGCCCTTAACGCGTATGAGCCACGTACTTGTCAATTCTCTCCATTTTGCAAAACAAGTACTAGCTAGCAGAAGCCTCAACAAAACTATCGCTTTCCACTTTAATCTTAACCCCTTCAAATCATGTTTATTGAGAATTGGATTTTTTAAAAAATTTATTTATATGTTAATACTAAAGACAATTCTTACAAAATAAAAATACCATTTTAATATATTCCAACAAAAATGAAAAATAACCACTGGAACCCTAACCATCAACTACCTGCTGCATTACACGAAATCCCCACGCATAATTAGACTTTTACAGCTCAAATCTTCACAAAATCAAACATATATTCCTTCTTCCTTATAACAAGTACCCTACCTACCCATAAGCTCTAAATTTATCTTCTTCTACACCTTTTCCTTCACATATAGATATACTTATATATCCTCTACCGATATTAAATTAATATACATATGGCTGATATCCACTAACGTGCCCCAAATAAACCAAACTCAGCCACCATTAGCATTACATTTTGACCCTAATTCTGCTATACTAGTGAACCCACTTGACCCTATATTGTCACAATCTATCCCTACAAACACATGTGAAAATCCATCTCCAAAAGATCCCACTCCTCAGCATTATAAGCCCACCCACCATGGCCACGACTTCTTCTAGCTCCAAAAGGCACCCAATGTATCACGGAATCCGGTGTCGCGGTGGTAAATGGGTGTCTGAAATCCGAGAGCCACGCAAAACTACTCGTATATGGCTTGGCACATTCCCAAAGCCGGAGATGGCAGCAGCAGCCTATGATGTTGCAGCCCTAGCTCTAAAAGGTGACGGTGCAGTTCTTAACTTCCCAAGTTCTGCCGGGACTTATCCAGTGCCTGCTTCGGCATCATCCAATGATATTCGTAATGCAGCTGCTGCTGCGGCTGCATTAAAAAAGGCTGAGATGAGCTACAATGAAGCGTTAGTTGATCAAACTAGAAATGGCCAAGCCATTGGTGCGTGTTTGGCATCAAGTGGAGAAGAATTTGTTGATGAGGAGGCACTGTTTGATATGCCAAATTTGCTGGTGGACATGGCAGGAGGAATGCTGCTTTCGCCACCAAGAATAACCCCGCCGCCGTCTGATGACTCACATGGAAACTCTGATGGAGAAAGTCTGTGGAGCTATTTTTAATATTGCTCCTTACTACTGATCTTTACAGCTTCATGAATGGATTAACAGCATAAAGAAGGAAAAAGAAGATATGGAAGTCATCATTACTGTGACTCTTGTTTTTTTTTTTGTAAACTATATATTTCTCCTGTCCTGAAGTAAGAACTGGGCAATAAAAAAAAGATGGAGGCTAGGATGTGAAACGAAAACAGGTTAAAAAATATACCAAACGGTCAGCCAGTGATCATGTACGTAGTCGGTTTTTGAATTGGAGACAGAGAGCAGTAAGTTAGGGTTGCATCTCTTTCCATGTGAGTGCATATATTGTATAATAGTCTAGATAGCTTGTAATATATTTTTTGGCTTTGCTTTTTAAGATTGTATGCGACGATCGATGTTCTCTCACTAATTTTCTTGTCTCTTCTTTCTCATTAATTTCACTGTCCGGCATTTCCTTGTCTTTCTTGAATAATTTATAGTTAATGAGATGGACCACGATTCTCTTAGTTTATATTTGTTTCTGCTATCCTCCTTTGAAAAGGAACTTAGGTTAGTAATTACTGGTTATATATATATATAGACTGATCATTCGATCTTTGTTGCTGTTGGTTAGCCATAACTTCTTCTATTGAGACAAATTAAGGTGGCTATTACGAGGGTTTTTTTTTTGTAATATTACGAAGTTGATCACTAGAAATGATCAACTTACATTCTGGAAACTACCCTTTTGATTTGTTTGCCACTGCTGAGAAATCGTACATCTTACTCTCAAGTTAAGCAAGGTATAACCAGGGGAATGGATGCTTCTTTATGCATCCATCCATCCATCCTTTATTTTTTGAGATTATGAGTCAAAACTATGTGGGCCTTCTTAGCCCAAGAGAATGTCAATTTCTGTGTGATGAAAGATTGAAAGAAAGCAAAGGGTCGGAGGATTGCATCTTTAGGTCTTGATGAAGAAGAAACAGAGATCTGTCTCTTTGATTGAAAGGTTACAATTATATATCATGTTACCATGAACAGCGTAGCGTTCTCTCTCCCCCCTTTTCATTATGATTCTCCTGCTAGTTGCGGTTTTTATCACCAACACAGTCAGGTTCACTAAACACAGTACACCTAGAACTGGTTTTCTTGGATCATATTGCTTTACAGGGGTGAGATTTGACACCTCTAGAAGTCACACTCGTCATGAGGGCCTACAGGACTTTTTCGCTTCTTTAAGGAGACAAGCATCTGATGTCATATCTAAGTGGACCCTGGGATATATGTGTGGGCAACACTCATCCTATTTATTGGAACAATTGTAAAGTGTTGACCTCATTGTGCAATTATGCTGTCTCGCGATGGTCACTGTGCAATGTATATGAATTTACATTTCTTACGCGTGTAAACCATTCTAAATTATATTTTATGAGATTAAATAAATAAATAAAATTTTAATTATTTCGGATTTTTATAAAAAATATATACCTTAATTTAAATTCAAAATCTACTGTATAAATCTCTCTCTAACACGTCTCTCTTGCCGACTATATGAATGTACATGTTCTTACATAATCAACACCTGTAATTCTATACAATACAAGAGGATGTAGATTTCGCACCGCTTTTTTACACTCTCCTATCATTATCCTCTTAGCATGTCTAAGAGGATTCTCTTATTTTATATATATATATATATATATATATATATATATATATATATATATATATATATATATATATATATATATATATATATAATAATAATAATAATAATAATAATAATAATAAAAAGGAATACGTATACAAAATGCTAATGTTCTTAATTTCACCACTAATTTAAATTTAATAACCTTTTCATATATGGGTGACATAACACCCGATATGATGCTTCTTCAAGCCATAACCATCATTTAATTAAATTTAAAGCCAAATCAAAGAGTTCTTATTTAAAAAAAAAATAGTGTTCGTATCGTATCACTTATCTGGCATTTCTGGCTCTAATGAACTCCTAATTAGTTTTGTTTTCAGCTAATTAATTAAGTACTGTTTTCACGATTCTCTTTCATGCTAGCTAACAGGGGGGGTCTCTTACACAAATTTAAAAGAGAAATCAATAGAGTGGTTGTGGGTCGGCCATGGAATCCAAAAGGGTGCCTGCAACTGTTGAGAAAAGTCATAGTTAATCTGGCTAGGCATATTTTACTCATGAAATCGAAGAGAAACTTACAATAGTTTCTGTGGCGCTAAACACACATCTGACACAAAAACTCTAAGGAGCCGAACCCCCCCCCCCAAAAAAAAAAATCTTTGAATGACCAAACCCTAACTATTTAAACAATATCAAGGGCGTGTTATCTACAATCTCACCTAAAAGTTTAAGTTATTTGGTGAGGCCCCACAATAAGATTTATATGATTCTCTAACGCGCGCGCACTCCCTCAAGTAAAAACCTTTTGAGTTTGAAACCTTGCACATGCTCATACTATCTTGTGTTTCATTTTTATCAAATAAAATGGGGTGGTGAGATTCGAACTCGTGACCGCTAGGTTAACAAGGCTCTGATATCATATTTAGAAATCAATTCACCTACAAGTTTAAGTTGTTAGATAAATCCCAAAATATAATTTATATTATTCTCTAACACTTTCATCATGCATGGTGAGTCCTTTCTTTGCCTTAGTTATTTAGGTTTATTGGGTGATATGATTTGTTACCAATTTGATCTGATTCTTTTTTTCTTTATTAGTTATTATTTATATATTCTCAGACTTTATCTTAGGAGAAATTTCAGTGGCATAACTAGAATTACTATTATAATAAATATAATATGTGTATATATATGTGTATATATATGTGTGTGATAGAATGTAATACAGAAGAAGAAAAGAAATAAACATCAGTCTTTTTCTTTTACTTTGTGCTGATTCTCCTTTTTTTCTTCAAGGTTTCTATAGTATTAATATTGTGACAATGTTTACTCCAAATTATTTTTATATTGCAATGTATACTAGGGCATACCTGATAATGATCTGATTAGGGAAACTGAACAAACAATTAACCATTCCATTTTGGGTAACGTGGAGACTTAGCTACCAACTAATATTATATTAGCAAAACGAGGGGACAAGGATCCAATGTGGTAGACACAAAACTGTATATCTTTTTGGTCTTGTTAAAAAAAAGGAAAGAAAAAAAAAAGAAAAGGAAAGCTTCTTGGTCTTCGCTCGATCGGCCCCCCCCTCTGCAAAACAGTAGGGTTTCTTGAACTCAGAGATGGTAGTGGTCCACCAAAGATGTGCCTCCCATTGTTGCTAATGATTATGTTCTTTTGGCTGGCTAGTTAGTTATGATGAATATCGTTCCTTCTTTATCTTTATCTTTTATTTTATGATGGATTTATGTTCCTTTTCGAGCTTCATTTTGACAGTCCAGAAGATATGACGTTCATTTCTGTTTTCTTACATCATTGCAAATTCTCTGCGCATGTTGATAAATCCATCAATGGATGTATACCGTCTACTATGCGTATGCAATAGATCGATTACATCACTAACTTAATTATATATATATATATATATATATATATATATATATATATATATATATATATATATTCCAGTGTCCCCAGGTTAAACTCCAGTGCTATATATAGTTATATATATAGAAACATTTCTTGGTATAAAAACATTTCTTGTAGAATATTTTGGATGACCTCTGTAATCTTATATTTAATTAAGATATCATCTTAAAGAATGTTTTGTAGTTGTTTGAATTTATTTTTGTAAAAAAAAGTAAATAAACTGAAAATTATCCACAATAAAACTACTTTGTTTTTTTTAAAAGCAGTCATGCATGCTTTAAATATTCAAAGCAAAGAAATTTAAAAGAAAATTCCATTAAAAGTATCTAGCATTAATAATATCATCAGCCTCTTAATCTCCAAGCTCTTTGTATAAGAAAAATAATAACGCAAGTGGGGTCTTGGCCTAGTGGTTGAAGGGACTTGTTTTCTTCCTCTGCACCAGGATTCAAGTCGCACCATGCACGCCTGTCACCCTCGTGGTGCCTTACTTACTAACAGGATTTGCAGGATGTTCAGTGAGTCTGGGGATTAGTTGTAGTGCGCGTAAGCTGGTTCGGACACCCCGGTTATCAAAAAAAAATTAATAATAATAACAACAACTATCGGCCTGAAGAAAGCGATATGGTATTAGGAGGCCATTGGTGGAACTGAATGACTCCTTTCTATTAGCACTATTTGGTACTGTCTTTCAAATGTGTTTTTGAAAAATAAACTAATTTTTATTTTAATTTTAATTTTAAATTATTGTTTTTGATTTTCTCAGATCATTTTCATGTATTGATATTAAAAATGATTTTAAAAAATATAAAAATATATTATTTTAATATATTTATAAAATTTTAAACATAAAAGTGGGTTGCGAAGGGCAAACAAGTTTCCAAGCACCCACCGATTTGTTGCTGTAGTCTTAAAATTGCTTTTAACAGCCATGGAGCCCAGGCTTGCATTAAGTTAGAGGCTTTGATTTAGTAATTCCTCCCCCGTTGCATGACAGCCCAGGCCTGTGTTTTGGCTAGGCTGATATCGTTTTTTAAAAACACGTCAAAAATATATTAAAATAATATTTTAAAAAAATTTATTTTTAAAATTAATACATAAAAATAATTAAAAAATGAAATTTTAAATAAAAATTTTAAAAATATAATCAAAAATATTTTTAAAATATAATATCAAATAGGAAGCAAAACAAGCCCTGATGTCGGTCGCGTGAGATCGGAAACATCACAGGCCCTTCCATTCCACTTGCTGCTAGCCCGCAGTCTTTTGCCCTTTCCAATCCTGAAGTCCACTCTAGAATCAAGATGTTTCCTTCTATTTTCCTCGGTGATGCCTGCATTCTTTGCAGTTCCATTTTGTATTCCTTGCAGGGGTCGCGCTAGGATCAGTTTTTAAATGGGATTATTATTTTTTATTTAGTTTGGTTTTTATTTATAAAAATAATCAAATCAAAATTATGATTAAAAATATTGAAAAAATGGTTTAAATTGACCCGTTTTAGTTTGATTTGGTTTTTTATGTACAAAATTAAAAAATAATAAATTATTTTTATAGGGTTTTGTTTTCACTTTAACTAAGTCTTTCCGTTCTTATATTTCACCAAGATAGAATCAAACCAGAAAATTTGAATTGGACCAAAAAACTATAAAGTTTCTATATGGTATATTTTTTTTAATTTAAACCGGTTCGATTCAGTTTAAGTTTACCGGTTTTAGCCTTAAAAACCATAAATTGAACTGGACCATAAGTTTTTAATAATATTCTAATCAATTTGTTTTAATGGTTCAGTTTTTTAATTTTTTTGTTCATCCCTAGTTTACCCCTAATTTTTAAGGGGGCAAAATTTAAATTTTGGTTTGTTGGGGCCATTATAAATATAAAACCTGTATACACTGCTGTGAAAATTTGATTTTTGTTTTTTTCAAAACCCGGGTCTCCACCCCTAATCGCGTAGTTATATATTCTCGTAGCTCTTAACTTAGTGACTGTTTTAATTATACGTATGTTTAAGAGCTGTGAAAATAATTTTTTTTTATTTTAAAATTTTATTTTTAACATAATCAAAACAAGTTATTATAAAAAAAGCAGTTCGGTAAAATTATTTTATTTAATAAATTTCTTGATTAATTCTTATAATTTGTTTTTTTTAAATACTTTCCAAATGCTAATTATGTTTTTTTATAATTGATAAAGTTAAGAAGCATCTCCTCTTTATATGGTTAAAGTTAGTCAAACTAACCAGTCTCAACCGTTTGGGAAGGGTCAAATCTTCATAGAAGAACAAGCCGTGTTCATGCAGACTCACTGCGATCCTTTATCTATTACGCCTCAAAAAGAGTGAGAATAAAGTGAAGATCTGTGTCTAACTGTCTATGGACGAAAGGGAGTTTATTTTGTCTTATGTGAGTTTCTAGATTTCATAGTATTACCATTTCCCTTAAAAATAATTAGACTTTGAAACTTGTATAAATTTTTATTTTTTATTTTTTATTTTTTACTAAATAAAATGAATGTAATTAGATTTGAACTTGTGATAACAAAGTTTCAATATTATATCAAAAATTATCTCATCTAAAAATTTAAGTTGTTAAGTAAGATTTCATAATATAATTTATATGTTCATCAGTTCATGTGTTTTATAATTTTATTTAGGAAAATAAGGTTTAAACTTGATGGTTCATTCCCGGACCTAGGAAAATGCAAGCCGAATAAATTCTTGGGTCAAAGCCAGAATTCCAAACATTAGTAAATAAAAAGGAAATGGGGAAATAGATGGGGAAGGTACCATTTTTCAAGGTTATTAATATCGTTCTGATCACCGTTTTGGTTTTTCTATTGGTAAGAAAAGTTTCGATTTTGAAGCGTTTTGGCGTGTCGTTTCGGGGTTGTACTATTCATATATATATATATATATGTATAAGAAAAAAAATTAAAATATTAATTTAACAAGTATAATTAAAATTCAAGATAAATTAACTTTAAATTATACAATACAAACACAAAATCAAACAAATATAATCTCAAAATTAGAAACACAACCACAAGTTAATCAAAATAAGAAGGATTTCAAGGCCAAAACGGCACACCCGAACGGTACCGAGATATTCTGACCGGTATTTAGCCGGTATTTTCAGAACGAACCGGAATTAAAACCGAGACGAAAACGACACTGTTTTGTCTCGTTTTTTTTTAACGGCATGGAACATTCCGGTCATTCCGGCCCGAACGGAATGGTATTGACAACCCTGTCCTTTTCATGCTAATTTGATATTGATTATAGGATTTATTTTTATTTTACACTCTGTCCTTCTTATTGAGTTTTTTATTTCTTTCATGTTAAGAAATAGGTTGTTAATTTTATCATGGAATGCTATAATTGAGAAAAAAGAAAAAGAAACTTCTGTGAATTGGTACTGTGAACAGCCTGTTCGTGAATAGCGTTGGAAATTCATGCATGTGGCTAGGTCGAAAATCCGAGACTCCAACACGGAGGCCACGCTGGGCATACTTGCAAGCCCCGCACACGCACTCCATTGTCGGCTCGAAGTGGGGTCCATTTCGTGTACGGAAGGGCGGCATCACTCTCGTTTGTTAATATCTTATAATATCTCTACAAGAATTTGTCAACTCCCCTCTTTCACAGTAAAGGAGATGAGTTTCTTCCTTTTTTTTTTTCTTTTTTCTTTTTTTCTTTTTTCATTCTCTCTCTCTCTCTCTCGTTTCATTTTCATTTTTTTCTTAATTTATATTCTAATATTGATTTAGTTTTATGCATAATCTATCTTGTTTTTTTATATAAAATTATTATAATTTTAAACAAATATTTTGATTTTTGATTTGTGCTTGATTTTACAAACAATTATTTCTGTTATCTTGCAACTAAGCAAAAATAGTTTTCAAAAAAAATTAAACTTAATGTATCATGTCACTCGTAGCATTGATTTGACAAATTAAATTATGAAATTCATGTCAATTTAATATGTGGATGTTTTAACATTAAAAAATATTTTTTTATTTTTTTTTTAAATTCAAGTTATATTTTTTATTGACGGTCAAGGTTAATTTTTAGATTCTAAAATTAATTAAATCATCATGGTACAATTTTTACACAGCTTAATTTTAAATGCAAGCTAAATAAAAAATTACTATGGTAAATTTCAATATTAACTTATTATACCGAGTTTAATAGTAGTTTATGTATTTTTTACATTAAAAAAATACCTTACTCGAGCCTAAGCAACATGCTATAAACTAGTATTGTTTCTTTGACAATTTGGTCTGATTGGATTGGAAGAAGATTCATTTTCATTCATCTTGCGTCCCATTTGACCTTGATTTGTCTAATTTGTTTTTCCAAATAATATCTTTTAATATTTTATACCACAAATTATTTTTAATAAATTAATGTATTCAATAGTTATATTTTTAAAAATCATATTAAAAATGTATAATTAGATTATTAAATAGCACTAGTAAGTAGTAATTTATACTAATTAGCAGAGTTAAATGATTATTGTTTTTTAAATAACTCTTATTATTTATTTATTTTTAAAAAGGTACATCAACTACCTGATCTATATTACATGCAACTTAATAATTAATAAGATATATTGTATAATACATGAAGATATACTGACATGTTGTTAATTGATATCTAAACATTATCGTGCATTTACAGTTATAAATTAAACTTTAACTTGATTATAAAATAATATAATATAATATTATAATGATAATTATATATACATTAAAAACTTAAAGAAGTTCTTTATTTATAAAATAAGGCTTAATTAAAAAGTGAAGATTAAATATTTAGGTTTAAATTTATATGATTTATAAGAACTATATAAATTAATAAAATGATACAAATAAATACTGTGTTTTTATCCTATTCAGACTAAATATAAGCTACTAACAAAAAATGAAAAATAAAAAATAAATGGATTGGTTATTCACTCCCTCACATATAACATTGTTCACTATGGTCCTTAAGAGGTGGCTTGATGGTAAAGGGTTGGAGATCTATATAGCAAATCTCGAGTTTCAGTCAGGACGTGCACCACTTGTAAGAACCCGTGACAGTCGAGATTTTACTCACCCACCTAAGCCCATAAAATGTGTTTTTTCAGGGGGTGGAATTTTCTCGAAACTAAGAGAAAATTTTTTGTTCACTATGCTTTGTTTTTGTTTTTGTTTTTTTTTTAATGCTTTTTTTTATTTCAATTTTGTTATTTAAATGAAAGAGAGAGAAAAAACTAAAAAGGGAGGTAGAATATATGTTAGCCTCTTCATAAAACATTATTAATTGACATTGTGGATTTTTATTTTTTTTTAATTTTTATTTTATTATTTAATAGGGATTGAACTTACATTTTTTTTTATTGAATCATCATATCTCATGATTTGAGTTACAAGTTAAATGGATTAATACAAGTTTACTTGAGTTTTTTTGTTATGTTTTTATGATTTTTTTTATATTATCCATCAATTTATTTTTATTTGTAGGGGTTATCTCAATCTCATGAATCGAGTAACGAGCTCAATAATTTAACATGAGTTGATCTGAATCATTTTTTATTTTATTGTTTTCTGTAAAATGATTTATTATAATTTAATCTTTCAACATCATGTTAACTAGGATTTGTATATCACAATTCATTTCAATTTACTTTTTAAATAGTTATCATGATCCTATGAATTAGATCGTGGGATGTGACAAATCAACCATGATTGATCTAAATCAATTTAATATTTTATAATTTTAATATTTTTAAAAAATATTATCTTTTTTTTTTTCAAGTTAAACTATACTTTTATCAGCATCCAAATAGCAATTGAATCTCCCAAATAGATTGGGTCACTTTACACTATTTAATTGTTATACAAGAAAACATGTTAACAAGTTCTAAACATGTTAACACAATATTTTTTTACATTTAAAAAACTAGCCTAAGTTATTGTGCAGCACGAGCCAATAATTTAATAATTTAATCTGGACTAATCGAAGTGAAGTCTAACAAATAATTAACGACTCCCTAATCAATGCATTAAATTAAAAAAAAAAAACCTATAACCAAATAATTTTACCGTGTTTAAAAGTAAATAATAATCTTTTATTAGTTTCGTCTAATATCCTTTTTAAAGAGATAGAGATGAACTTAAAGAGACATTAGTATTAGTATTAGTATTAGTAAAAGAGCTAAAACAGCTCGGCCAGCCACTGTGCACGCACACTCATGTGCACTGTGGACTGACCATTTTACAGCCTTACTTCGCGCGCGTATGTGCATTTGTCTTTGTTTTTTTTTTACACAGAGATTCTTTTTATAGTTTCTATGGTGAAAATGACAAAGGAAAGCCTGTGGTCGAGTGACTCTTTGTGCGCTGGAAAATCCAGCGCGCAGGGGTTCGAACCCCTCAGCCAACATTTTGATTTTGGTTGTCCCCCCCCCCCCCCCCCCTCCCCCCCCGAAATACGTTTTTTTGTCCCAGACAATTGCTTTCCCTTTTATTATTATTATTATTATTATTATTATTATTATTATTATTATTATTATTATTATTATTATTATTATTATGAATGAAAGTGGCAGAAATTAGTAAAACAGTAAAAAAAAATTGAGCGAAATCTAAGACCAGGCAAATAGAAAATAAATTCAAAATAGAAATTATTAGGAAAAACGTTGCAATTATTTGATAAACATTAAAATCTGTTTTCGTTTATTTTTCACATATTTAAAGAACAGAAACAAATAAAAATTCCGGTTAAAAAACTGAAAACACATTTTCAAACAATATTGAATAGTGCAAATTATTTTTTACTCAGCCCGCAATGTAGAACATATATTTAAAAATTTCAAATTAAATGATTTTTTCAGCTAATAATTTTTTTTTATCATCTATTATATTTTTTTATGTGCTCTTTCTTTTAATTTTTTTATTGGTTTTATTGTCATTATTTTCAAGTTAGATGAATTTTTTTCCCTGATCAATATGTTTTGTTTTTTTTAAGTTATTATGATTTTTTTTCTTTTATTTATTTCTGTTCTTTATTCATCATTAACACAACAACAACAACAACAATAATAATAATAATAATAATAATAATAATAATAATAATAATCAAAATCTAAGACCAGGCAAATAGAAAACAAATTCAAAATAGAAATTATTAGGAAAAACGTAGCAATTATTTGATAAACATTAAAATCTGTTTTCGTTTATTTTTCACATATTTAAAGAACGGAAACAAATAAAAATTCTGGTTAAAAAAAAATAGAAAACACATTTTCAAACAGTATTTAATAGTGAAAATTATTTTTTACTCAGCCCGCAACGTAGAACATATATTTTTTTAAAATTTTCATTTTAAATGATTTTTCAGCTAATAATTTTTTTTTTGTTTTATCATCTATTATAAATTTTTATGTGCTCTTTCTTTTAATTTTTTTATTGGTTTTATTGTCATTATTCTCAATTTAGATGAATTTTTTTCCCTAATAATTATGTTTTTTTTTAAGTTATTATGCTTTTTTTTTCTTTTATTTATTTCTGTTCTTTATTCATCATTAACACAATAATAATAATAATAATAATAATAATAATAATAATAATAATATATTCTTTTTTTTGCTTACTCTTTTGTCAATGTTTTTGAGTATTTTTTCTTTCGGGATAATTTGATAATTTTAATTGTTTTTGCAATAATAGCAATAGTCATTTTGTATCTAATATCACTGGGGATAAAAGATAACTCAAGAATAAAAAATAGACAAATTTACCTAGGTTATCTACAATTAAAAAACGATATACAAGTCGCTTTTGTCTCGATTACACTGTTCCTTTTAAACGGCAAACAAGTCATTATTATATGTTTTAATATTTATTGCATATTATCGCCTAAAAATATATAAAGAGAAAAAAAATGACCTCAGATTTTTTGCACGAAAATAATTAATATCAGCATTCTTAAATACATTTAATATAATAATATGATGAATAAATCTTATAAAATAAAAAAAAAATGGTTGTGAATTTTAATTTTGTGCTCTTTTGTTCAAGTTTATTTCTTAAAAAAATAAACAAATTGGATTTTTTATATTTAAGATCTAATATTACCCGGGAAAAAATACAACTAAAAAAAACAAAAGATAAACAAATTTGCCTACATTATCTACAATTAAAAAATATACGAGGCACTTTCCTTTTCGACTACACTGTTCTTTTTAGACGACAAATAAGTAATTATAGCACGCAAAAAAATTATATTTATTTTAAAAAAAAATTGCAATATTTTTATTTATAATGTGTCAGATCTAATATTACTGGGAAAAAAAGGTAACTCATATTTGTTTTTCAAATTTATCTAGGTTATCTACAATTAAAAACATATAAAAATCACTTCCCATTTCGATCACACTATATAGTATGTGAGACTAAGTATATGTGTTTAATATTTATTTAATATTATCGCCTAAAAATATATATATAGAGAGAAAAAATGACCTACGATTTCTTGCAAAAAAAATTAATATCGGTATTCTTAAATATATTTAATATAATAATATGATGAATAAATCTTATAAAAAAAACTTTGGCTTTGAATTTAAATTTATATTTTAGACTCTTTTTTTCCTTTTAAGAAACGGTGACCTTTTTTTCACATGTATTTTTTATTTTTTAGTGTCCAAGTCAGTTATTCTTTTTTAACCGGGTTGTTTTTTTTTTAACCAGAGTATCCGTGACAACAAATTTCTAATAAATCATTTCACCTTCTTAGCAAATTTTCTAACAAATTTTATCAAAATTTTTTTAGCAATAACAATATTCAATCACATTTTGGTTGAAAAAAACTATTTTTAACAAATTTTATTAATTACAATTATACTAATTAAATATGAAATTAACAAAATACAATATTTATAAAATCAATTAATTTTCTATATAGATAAAAAAAAGCCCAGCGAAGCGGGCAAATCGACTCGTGCATCCTAAATAAAAATATTTTTATTATTTTAATATTTGTCTTTTTTCTTAAAAATTAGCATATAATCAGTAGTGTCTTCCACGAACGCCATGAAATTTCCTGAGGAACAGTCATCAAACACGTGCCGTTATTCAAGAAGGTAAGGGAAACGCTGCTCATCTTCCAGAGTCAAATGACCCCACATGACACACGTGGTAAACGCATTATCTGCCCAGTTAAGTAAAATGGGACCAGCCAAGACTAGTTCAATGTGAAAAGCGACCAGCTATGCTCATTTTATCGGGACCCACCAAGATTATCTGTTTCTTTCCCACGTGTGAACTCACCGATCCCGTGTTCGTGTCCGTCTCGTAGTCCCTTATCCTAATCCACAGACACTGCACATATATAAACCAGCGCACCGCCTCACTTCTCGTCACTTAAAAGACAGCAGCCACCATTCTCACGAGGAATTCATTATCCGCCCCAAAAAGTCAATACACAGTTTTTAAAAAAAGTGATGGCACTGGCAGGATCAAGTTCCTTCTCAGCTGACAGGCAAGAATCATCTTTGCTATCCGACAGTAGCGGTTCTCAGCAAGATTCGCCCAGTTCGAACGAGGAGGTTTTACTAGCGACAAGTCATCCGAAAAGGCGTGCAGGGCGGAGAATATTCAAGGAGACTCGTCATCCAATTTATAGAGGTGTTAGGAAGAGGAATGGCGATAAATGGGTCTGCGAATTGCGTGAGCCAAATAAGAAGTCACGTATTTGGCTAGGCACGTATCCTACAGCCGAGATGGCGGCCCGGGCACACGATGTAGCTGCTTTAGCATTTAGAGGAAAATCAGCTTGCCTTAATTTCGCGGACTCGGCATGGAGGTTGCCTGCGCCAATTTCAAACGAGGCTAAGGACATCAGGAGGGCAGCAAGTGAGGCAGCAGAGCTGTGTAGGACTTCAGACTTTGGTGAAGTCTGTAGTAGTTCTAATGATGACATAAGAAATTTGCCGTCTGAAAATGTGGGGTATATAGACGAAGATGCAGAGTTTAACATGCCAGGGCTGCTTGCTAACATGGCAGAAGGCCTTCTCCTTTCTCCTCCGCATTATACTGGGGATTCTCTGAATTGGAGTGACTGCGAAATTGATGTTGATTGGTCGTTGTGGAGTATTTAGAGGTTTTGTAGGGTAAGTTTTATGGAAATTCTTGATGAGTCGCCGCTGAGATAGGTAGATACGGATGACAGAAGAGTTATAACATTGCGAGGAGCTGATATTTCTCTCTCTTGTTCATAAACCTAGCTAGCTATGTAAAACATTCTGGATTTTAGCTCAGATACTCTGTTAATCAACAGCCGATTAAGTGATGTCATGGTCACGAAAGTGAAGTCGGTTCTTTTATAACTGACATGTATGATATCATGATGATCAGTTGGGTAGATAAGAACGAAAATAAGTTCTTGCTCACCTCTCGGTTAAATTAAAATTTAAGATGTTTTGAAAGTTTTTTTTTTTTTTTCTGTCATTGATAGTAAATGAAGAACAAATAAATCATCACTATTATTATAGATTTAGAGGAATTACTGCTATTTGACGGTAGGATGTACATAAGATGGTCTTCGATCAGACAATAACCGCTTCTTGTAATGACTTGGATGACCAAGAAAATCTTTGAAATTCTCAATTTTGACTTGATTGCATTCATAGTTTCATACGTACAAATGAGTTTGAATCATCATTTATCAATAAAGTTTATTTATTTGATGCTTCTTGTCCCTAGTTTCAAACAAAACGAAGGATAAAGGGGCATGCAGGGGTATCTTTCTTCCGTTTGCACCATATATATATATATATAGGCTCAATAGAAATACGGAAAAATAATGCTGAACAATTTGTCTACTACATGTAAAGCTAACTGCTAACTATGGCACTACGTACTATGTTGACTACTACAGAACAAATGTAGAAATTCATCCAGAACCAGGACAGGCGATAAATACTAATCTAGAAGTTTGCCTGATAACTCCATAATGACAAATCAGAACCATTTCCCATATGATCCCAGTCGGTGCTATCATTCCTAGCATAACGTGGAGGAGAGAGTAGAAGACCTTCTGCCATGTCCACGAGCAACCCTGGCATGTCAAACACTGCTTCCTCAAAGAAGACATCATTTTCTTGGAAAGTCTGGCAATCATCGCTGCAAATTTCAGCTGAGCAGTCCTCTACCACTGCATTGCTGTTTTGTTTTTTTGCCGGATGACCACCAAACTCTTGAGGCCTGAATAATTCTGCTGCCTCATTGGCTGCCCTTGTAATATCCTTAGCATCCTTCGAAACTGGCACAGGCAACCTCCAAGCAGAATCAGCGAAGTTAAGGCAGGCAGATTTGCCTCTAAGTGCCAATGCCGCAACATCATGAGCTCGAGCTGCCATTTCTGGTGTAGGATAAGTTCCTAACCATATTCGTGACTTCTTGCTTGGCTCCCGCATTTCACACACCCATTTGCTACCATTCCTCCTCCGAACACCTCTAAAAACCGGGTGCCGAGTCTCCCTGAATATTCTGCGTCCAGCGCGTTTTTTCGGACAGCTTACTGCTAGCAAGACTTCTTCATCAGAATGGACGAATCCTCGAGAGGAGCTGCTATCGGAGAAAGATGTTTCTCGCCCGTCAAAGGGCAGTGAGTTTGACCTCAAACGATGCTGCTGATCAGAGAATTGGCAGAAACCATCCATCCAATAAGAACTGATCAAGGTTTCAACTTCTGAGAAGGATTAGAACGCTGGGCTGAAATCGATTTTTTTCCTGGCCTGTCTGTCTGTCTGTCTGTCAAGAGAATTTCTTTTTTGTTTCTTTTTGTGGGTTTCAAAGGGGAATTGAATTCAGGTTTTTTTTTTCTCGCTTCAGTTCTGGATACACGGGGTGATCGAGGTTCAAACGGTTGCTTAGTGAGATGGATAATTATATAGGCTCTGTGCTTTGAAAATCTTTTTTATTGGTGGAGCTATACACGGAGATGCCAGCTGGAGGCCCACGGTTCACACCAAGTCCAGGAGTGGGAACTGGGAAGTGATAAACTATGGCTGCTCTCCACTTTTGTCTCTGCCAGCTACTTCTTCTACCTCATTGCTTACAAGTCACCCCCGTATACGATTTATTTAATCTCTACTCCTAAGCACGTGTCCTTTTAATTCCAAGAAAGTAACACGTGGATATTCTCCAATGTTCGATTTGCGGCCTCAGGCCCCACTTGTCACCCGGGCACGTCTGCTTCTATTTTAAGAAAATAAAGAAAAAAAATATAACTAATGTTTTTCTTTTTTTCTTTTTTTACTTCCCCTATTGAGAATGCGTCTCCTCAGTGTGTTGACTTCGTATTGACTAGGAACTCTTGCTTTTAGTGGTTTAGCAGTGCAAATATTGCTGCGCGCATAGAATGCAAATACTATCTTAAGTTGTTGTATTTTACCTAAAAATCCAAAACGCGTGTTTTTACTGTGTTTATCAATGAACTGTTCATCATTTTATATATTACTATGAATGAACTGTGCAAAAGAACTAAATTTTTTACTTTTGATCCTCGATCTTTTTTTCCCGACAATTTTATCTCAATTTAAAACCGATTGATTTTGATTTTTTTTAAAAATATAGGTGTTTTCTTAAAAAAAAAACTAGAGTGTAGTTAATAAAACATCAAATATAGATGATGTGTCATTAGTTCAAAAGCAAATATAATGTACTTTTGAAACTTGAAAAATTAGTTAATTTTGGTACATTAATATTTTTCACTTGCACTTTGGTGCAAGTTTATTTTTTTTATTTTGAGTCTCTGGTTAAAAGAGGAGAGAGATATGCTGTCAGATTTTGACAGTAGAGAGAGAAATATATTGTTGACGTTGATTTAGATCATCAAAATACATAACATTTGTATCAAATTATTTTATTTGATGAGAAGACTTTATATTAGATTTTTTTTTTACCTTTATGGCTTGTCAAAAAAAATAATCTAAGATATGGTTAGTTTTGGTGTGTGTTTTTGGTGTCATTGCCAAGTTTATCATGACTTCTAAAGTGTTTTATGTGTTTTTTCGGACAAAAATAGTTTTTGAAGTAAAAAACTCTTAAACTCTGATTTTTCAGTTGTCAAAGTAACCAAAATCTCGGCAAAACTAGATGATGTATCATCTACTATTTTTTTTTAAAAAAAAATACAGTTAAAAAACAACTCAATCATAGTCCTCACCTAAATGGGTCAGGCATGACAATGCCCAACCTTTTTTTTTATTTTCCCTTTTCTTTTCAATTTATATTTTTTTTACATAAAATATTATATTTAAATTAGCACAACTTCTCTCTTTTATTTTATCTAGAAAGCATCGTTTGAATGATGATGAATTTTTTTTGGTTATGCATTTAGTTTTTGAAGAAGAAAAAATTCTAACTCATCTGTAAAAAAAATTAATATGTTTTGTATAGTTAAACTATCTTTTTAAAAATAAAGAATTTTTATTTTCAGATAATGTTTATAATATGTGTAGTCACACATCATATTTTTATTTTATATTTATTTTATTAGACAATTGAATGTGTTTTTTTATTATCGTTTGATTGAGTAAAAATAATAATAAACAAAGCGTAAATTGCCTCTAATATAAACAATGTGACTCTTTTACTATAAATCATCCTATTGTTCACTCTCTCACAATTAATTGTGGATTATAATGATGTTTTTTTGATAAATTCTTATTTTGGTCCTTGGACGTTTTCATTGCACAATCAAGCCCTTTTAAGCACCTAATTTCATGTTTTTTTTGAAAGGAGGATTGAATTGAAAGATAAAGGATTGCAGTGAAAAACTAAGATAGCATAGGTGATTGTTTTGAATTTATTTGAAAAATATATTTATATTTAAAGTTAGAAGATGTAGGAAAAAGAATGCTTTTACGCACCATTAACATTATGGATCACATGGTAATTCACTTTTTTCTTCATTTTGACCCTTTGTTTTCATTGCATTCTTTTTTTGGTCCTTATATTATATCTTTATTAGTATTTAGTTGATAATTTATTTTAATTTGCCTTTTATATTGATTGAGAAATAAACTACATGAATTTATTCAATCTTCATTTTAATTTATTTTTATTTTCCTTTTTATATAATTTTTTTAATAGTTGATAATATATTTTTGTTATTATACTATTAAATAAATAATAATTTAGAAAAAAATAAGTAATTAATCTCATTGGAGTTTATTTCTCAGTTTGTAGGTTTGAAGTCTTAATATGGGTTACTTCATGGAGTTGGTGACTTTACTCATCAAACATGACATGTTTTTATCTGCCATTCAAGTTATTTTTTAACCCATTAAATTGATTAAATTTGATTCGGATCAAATCTCAAATGATTTAATTAGAAATGCGAGCTAGCCATAGAGCTGTAATAGTAAATTTCAAGATTGAACTCTTTAATTAAATTTAATAATATTGCTAAAAAAATCATTATACTTTTATTTCTTATAAACTTTTTTAAAAAGCTAGTCTGCCCGACCTGTAGTCCTCACCAGGGGATTTGGTGGTACCATGTCATTTGGTGATGTGCAGTAGAATATTTTTTTTTTTTTTTTTATGATTGATTTTTGAGTTGTGCTAGTAAATGTATAAAGCAGCTAGGTATTGTTTTTGTTTGGATAACTTCTTCAACTTGTGTGATACGTGTCTATATTTTTACGGGACTAATTTTTAAATTTAGAAACTAAAACATAAATTAAATGGAATGATAATATAAAACACATTGATATATAAAAAAAGATTTCGAATGAAGTTACATCAAACACGAGTACATTTTATTTTTTAAAAAATAAATAATCGAGAGATATTTTCTTATACGGAGATAATTATGAACAATTGGAGTCCCAATCAAAACACCTGATCCTTCTTTAATCAAGCATAAATTAAAATGCTTGAAAGCAAATTAAAACACGCCAGGCCCAACCTCAAGACACGTCACCCCGAGGGAAAAGTTTCAATGCTTAATCATTAAAAATAAACACGTACACCTGATTAGGGGTTTTATAGTTAAACAGATGCGTCGGACGAGGTCAGGCCACGGGATAACGAGAATCACGTGGTCGTCCGATGAATCCATGCGGCATTTTTAACGTTCAGGCCATGCTTTGCTTATTTATATTATCGGGCTCACACGTTGTATCTTCTTCTGTACCTTAGTTTTTCAGATCCTTGCCGACAAAATGACTGGAGTATTTCCGGTTGAAGATGGAGTTTTATGCTCTCTAAATATTTCTGCTCCCATTTATTTTCCGAGAGATTGCAGTTACAAAATACAATGAAAGAAAAAGGTAAAATGCTATAATAATAAATAGGAATTCTGTTCTCTTTTTTTGCCTCCATTTTTTTAGTATTTGTTAATGAAATAAAAAAAACTCAACAATAAAAGATCCAGCCATCCAGGTGTAACAATGTTATCTCTAGTCCACAAATTTTGTTTTTCTCCTTCCTCTATGGGCCCTGTAATTTTGGTGATCTAAGTTTTGGTATGGAAGTCATTTTTTTTAACAATTTAGTCCCTAAATTCAAGAGATGAGAGAAAAAGTCATGTGAAAACAATGAAGGAAAAAAAACGTTGGTGGATAGTCACCTTTCAATAAAGAAACTCGTCATCAATAATGAAAATTTAATAATTGTGAATTTTTTTTCTCTAACATGCTCGAAATAATAGATTGGAACTAATTTGGATGTGTTTGACTTAGTCTATCTATATATAAAATTCATGATCTTCGTAGTTTCAAAAAAACAAATCCATGATCAACACAAAACCAAAGCTCATTATTCGAGAGAAGTTCATCATGTGTGATTTTTTTTTTACGAGTCGAGGAGTTAGTGTTCGTATAATTTGAAGACCTTGAATTTCGAGCTCGAGATTAGTACAATACAATTAGGAATGTAGAACGTGTAAGGTATAATGAAGGTTTATGAATGTAAATGTACTGGAATGAGAATCGTAAGTTTCATTGATAAGAGCTTGGCATTAATATAGCCAGTGATTACATGAACGGAAATAACAAAGCAAAGGACAAAGGACTAAAGGAAAATAATGACAGCTAACATAAAGGAAAACACAAGGAAAACACATGAAAATGACAACAATAAAAAGGATAGTGACAGTTAGTTATTCTAACTGTTTCTTAACTAAATGATCCCTTCATTCCCTCCCTTAAACTAAATGCACTATAAAGCATTTAGTTTATAATAATTTCACAAACCCCCATCAAATTTCGAAGTTTGCTAAACTCTTCAATTTTCAGTGGCTTGGTCATTATGTCTGCGATCTGATCTTTACTTCCACAGTGAATTAATGCGATCTTCCCTTCCTTAGTAAGATCTCTCAAGAAATGAAACCTCACATCAATGTGCTTACTGCGACCATGCATCACTGGATTTTTGGACAGCTTGATAGTCGAACTGTTATCACACATTACAGTCATGCAGCCTGTATCTGCGTGACCCAATTCTTCCAAAATTCTCTTAACCCAAATTCCTTGGCACACACATACTGACGCTGCTACAAATTCGGCTTCCGTGGTTGACAGTGTCACAATGGGTTGTTTTTTCGAACACCATGAAACCGCACTTGACCCCATAAGAAAAACATAGCCAGATGTACTTTTTCTGTCATCCATGTCGCCGGCATAGTCACTATCTGTGAATGCTAGTACTGTTCCATCTTCTCCTCTTTTGTAATGAATTCCATAATTCACGGTCCCCTTCAAGTATCGCAGTGCTCTCTTAGCTGCCTGTAAATGAACTTCCATAGGTTTTGCCATGTACCTACTTATGAGACAGATAACGAACATCATATCTGGCCTAGTGGCAGTCAGATACATTAGACTGCCCACTAATTGTTTGTAACCCGTCTCGTCAACCGGAATACCGTTTCCTTCTTTACTCATCTTAGAACCCGGGACTATTGGATTCCCCACCGAATTACTTTCCATCATGCCGAACCTTTTTAAGACTTCCAGTGCATATCTTCTTTGACATATATAAATGCCATCAGACTTTTGTAAAACCTCAATTCCAAGAAAGAATCTCATCTTTCCCAAATCAGACATGTCAAATTCTCTCAACATAGAATTTTTAAATTCAGACAGCATTATTTCATCATTGCCAGTAAAAATTAAGTCATCGACGTAAATACTTACAATGATGATTCGCCCTTCTTGATTCCTTCTTGTGAATAATGTCTGCTCACTCCCGCACCTTTGAAATCCTTCACCGATGAAATGTGCTTCAATTCGGCTGAACCATGCTCGTGGAGCCTGTTTCAACCCATACAGTGCTTTATGTAATTTGTAGACCAGATGCTCACTGCCTTTCTTTTCATAACCTCTTGGTTGCTCCACATACACATCTTCGCTTAGCTCTCCATGAAGGAACGCTGATTTGACATCCAGCTGAGAAATTACCCAATTTTTGTGTGCCGCCAAGGCAATGATCATCCGCACTGTATCCATCCTCGCTACTGGGGCAAAAACTTCTGTGTAGTCTACCCCATATTTCTGAGAATAACCCTTCGCCACCAAGCGAGCTTTGTATTTATCAATTTTTCCATTCTCATTGTACTTTGTCTTATAGACCCACTTTACCCCAATTTTCTTTGCTCCCATAGGCAAAGCCGTGAGTGTCCACGTGCCGTTTTTTTCAATTGACTCCATCTCACGGTTCATTGCTTTTAACCAAACTGAATCTTTTATAGCTTCTTCATAAAGCCACGGATCAGTTGACACCGCAAAAGCCATCACGTGATCTTCTTCTTCTTGCAACTCCTCTCCACTGAAATAGTCACTCAACCACACAGGAGGTTGTCTTTCACGTCTTTCTCGAGCTTGCCTTCCAGCTCGTTCTTCACAAGCTGTGTCACCTAGCTCCTCACGAGCTGTGTCACCACTAGCCCGTACAGTGTCATCTTCCCCAACAATTTCTCGTCTCCGTTGAGTAGCAGAAGTCAATTGACCATCGGTGCCATCAAGATCAAGCTCACTGGTGTCTCTCGCACCACTGGTTTCCCCAACAATAGCAGGTTCGTTGTTTCTTTCTTCTTCATCTTCACTTTGATCACCCCATTCCAGTTCACCCACTGGATTTTGAACAGTGTCTTCGTCCCAATTCCATTTTTCTTCTTCTTCGAAAATCACATCCTTGCTCACCAAAATCTTCTTAGCTATCGGGTCAAAGAGTCTATAACCCTTTGATTCATCACTTACCCCCAATAAAACACACATAATACTCCTGTCATCAAGCTTTGTTCTCCTCTGCTCCGGAACATGGACGTGTGCCCTACAACCAAAAACCCTAAAATGGCTTACTGTGGGTTTTCTTCCACTCCATGCCTCCTCTGGTGTGACCTCCTTTACTGCCAAAGTGGGGCATCGATTAAGAACATAAATAGCCCAATTAGCAGCTTCTGCCCAAAAAATTCTCGGCATGTTCTTGTCTGTCAACATGGACCGTACCATGTTCATCACCGTTCTGTTCTTCCTTTCTGCGACACCGTTTTGCTGCGGTGTGTATGCAGTGGTCAGATGTCTCTTAATCCCATTGTTTTGGCAGAAATTGTTGAATTCATTGGACACGAATTCCCCCCCTCTGTCGGTTCGAAGGCATTTAACAGGGAGCCCAGCTTGTTTTTCAACCATTGATTTAAAACTTTTAAACCAATCAAATGCCTCCGATTTCTCTGCCAAAAAATATGCCCAGCATTTTCTACTGTAATCATCTATAAATAATAGAAGATACCTCTTATTGCTGTTTGATGTTGGGGTGATCGGTCCACATATGTCTGAATGAATGAGCTCTAACTTTTGTGTTGCTCTCCAGGTGCTGTGCTGTGGGATTGCCTCTCGATTTTGCTTCCCCTTGAAGCATTCAATACAGGCTGAGTCTGAGGCTGCGATTTGAGGAAGACCGTGGACCATGTTTTTGTTCAGCAAGGTCCTCAGACCTTTGTAGCTGAGATGCCCGTAGCGTCGATGCTAAAGGGAGTCAAGTGGTTGAGCTCCTGTGTGAAGGCACTGACCAGGTTCTTCTTGACTGGTAAGTTCACTGTCTGAAAACAAAATGAACATTCTGTTAATGCTCATTGTAGTTTGTATGATTAAGCCTCTTGTGGAATGAAATATCTTGCATTTCCCATCTTTGAACAAGACGTCCAAGCCCCTTTCCTGTAGTTGTCCCACACTCAGTAGGTTGTTTGTCAATTCCGGAACAAAATACACCTCTGCAATGGTGTGATTTTTTTCATTTAATAGCAGCTTCACATTCCCTTTCCCCATCACTCTTATCCTTGTATTGTTTCCCAGTTTAACAAACTGTCTGTAATTTTCATCAAAATCACAGAACATTTCCTGATGACCACACATATGATTCGAACATCCCGAATCAAGAAACCATGCGTCTTCTCTTCTGGACTTATGTTTTTCCACATAAGTCATCAATAGCATCTCCTCATCATTATCAACCTCAGTGTAAAATGATTCCCTGTTTCCAGTGGGACATTCCCACTGGAAATGTCCAAGTCGTTGGCAACGATAGCATTGGACTGTTGCTTTGTTAAATTCTGATCGTCCCCTTCCTCTAGCTCTTCCTCTGTAGAAGCTTCTGCCACGGCTTCTACCTCCCTCATACATACCTCTGCCTCCTCCTTCATATGCTACTTTTAAGACTTGTTCTTCACCCTTTCTTCTTTGGAACTTTTGTTCATGAACAATCAATGAACTCTGCAGTTCATCAACACTTAGAGCATCAATGTCCTTCGATTCTTCAATGGAACATACAACATAGTTGTATTTTTCCGTTAAAGAACGTAAGATCTTCTCTACCACCTTTACATCCTGCATATCTTCTCCATACGTTCTCATCTTGTTGGCCACTGTCATGACCCTTGAGAAGTATTCTGTCACTCCTTCCCCAATCCTCATTTCCAGTGTCTCAAACTCTCTGCGGAGAGTCTGCAGGTAAGATCTTTTCACCCTTGCATTTCCTTCGAATTTTTTCTTCATTGCATCCCATATGTTCTTGGCAGTATTCTTGTTCAGAATAGTGTCAAGAACTGTTCGGTCGATTGCTTGGAATAGGTAGTTCTTTACCTTCAAATCCTTTAATTTCATATCGTCATTTTTCTTCTGTTGAACATCAGTTTGTATGACACCACTTGCAGGCTCAACATATCCATTCTCCACTAGTTCCCACATCTCTTTGGATCGGAGAAAGTTCTCCATTAACATTCCCCAGTGATCATAGTGACCATTGAATCTCGGAATGGCTGGCTGAACAAAGTTGCTCCCCTCTGTTGTCATGTTGCGTGCAAGGTTGATTGATGAAGGCTGATGAAAGATAGATGAAGGCTCTGATACCACTTGTAAGGTATAATGAAGGTTTATGAATGTAAATGTACTGGAATGAGAATCGTAAGTTTCATTGATAAGAGCTTGGCATTAATATAGCCAGTGATTACATGAACGGAAATAACAAAGCAAAGGACAAAGGACTAAAGGAAAATAATGACAGCTAACATAAAGGAAAACACAAGGAAAACACATGAAAATGACAACAATAAAAAGGATAGTGACAGTTAGTTATTCTAACTGTTTCTTAACTAAATGATCCCTTCAGAACGAAGAGGATAAAGAGGCACAGCAACAAACAAAGAAAACAGGGAGAGATATACCGAACTGTGTCTTACATGTATTTAATGAGCTTCCAATCCATTCAACTAAGAAATTAATTAACTAGGGCAAGTAAACGTGGCTAGGACCCCACTGTCATGCACGGGTCCTGCTGGCAAGACCATGCCCTAGCCAGAGCTAAAGAACTTCAAAATTTGTGAAGCACTCATGTTGTTTTTTTTTACTTTTGCTTTGGAGAATAGTTACATATACTCATCATGTCGTTTCCTTTCAGGTTTGCAAGTGGAAATTCAAAATCATGAGCATATGAATGATCATCAGGCACGCGTGCCCTGTTCATTTTCAAATTATTTTGTACATTATTAGTAAATTATTTATAGCTTTGAAACAAAGCTTGATTACTTCCATTACAGAACCGTTAAACAATCAGTTTTCATAACCAGAAGTAAGTTTAATTATAAGAATTTAAGATTAAAGGATTTGTTTCTTTGATTTCCGGTTTGGACACTATGATTTTTAATATGATGGTCACTCGAAACTTATATAATTATTAATTTCAGGTCCATTAAATTAAAGTAGATTTTTGGTATAGTCGGACCGAAGTATTCTCATGATTTTTTCAAAAAATAAATCACTGAATTAAAAAGAAATAATAAGGAGGACATTTGAAACATAACATATTATATATTCTCTTAAAAATATTAGAAGAGCCAAATTTAAATATATAAAACTCAAAAACTGAAACCTCAAGGTATTTTTTTTACAGCTCTTGTCGTCTATGGTGCTCAAATTTTATATGATCCATGTATCACATGGTGATGATATATAAATATAGAGAGGGGGCTTACAGTTGGGTCGGATAATAATAGTGGGTGGTTAGCCGCCGTTAATGGAGAACTCTTCTGTCCCTGCATGCATGAAAGAATCTTGCATTAATTAGTTAATCAGAGAATCGATTGCTCTTCGTAAAATAAAAAATTGAATAAAAGGAAAATCTAACAGCAGATCATTTTTCACGCTTCCGCTCCTCTGAGCTTCAGGACAAGCACACGTGCCAGCGAGCGTAAAAAATGGGCAGTCAAATTTGCTCGGAAAGACTACTATCATTTTCAAGATTTTTCAATGTCAACGACTGGTCTCTCACACCCGTCCAAATCACCGCACCTCCATCGAATCAAATAAAGTCTGCCGGCCTATTCTTAAATGTTTTATTTATATGTAGATAGATCCACGTAAGTATTCACAGTGTACGTGGATCTAGCTTGTAACCCCATGCAGTCATAACTCTTAATATACCCGGTTATTTATAAAATCCAATTATAGAAAAAGCTCTTACTGTCCACAAGTTAGCAAGCTAGGCTATAAAGTACAGCCAGTTCATAAAATTCAAAAAAATTAATGCATTAAATACACAAACCAAAGCAATAAAATAACCAAACTTAAGATTCAAAAATACAGCACACCAGAACAAGAACCATCCAAGCTTCTTCTACCTTGCAAGAGCTGTAACTCTTCGCACTCTCTCATTGAGATCTTCGCCATTTGGATGGAAATGGAGGAACCTACCTCCCTCTTTCTTTCACTTCACCTGAAAACTCCATATATAACCCCCACCCTCTCTCTGTAAGCTTTTAGTGTCTGCACTGCTAACAAGCTGTCATCTCATATCTGGTGAATCTACTCATCCGTTCTAGCATTTCCCTCTTTAAATGCTTCTTTGTCTCTTTTTGCAGCCTTCTCACAGTATCTGTCTCCCATCATTTACTTCAGTACTGTTTAAGCTTTGAATCTAGTTATCTTGGTCATTTTCCTCCACTTACAATTCTCGAATAATTAACGATGGCTTCTAGCTGCTCTATGATAAGCTCTTCTTCTTCTTGTAAACAAAAACCATTTTTGATTGAAAGATCAAAACCCTTGACGCTCAAAGATTATCTTCTTGATGATCTAAGTTCATGTTCATCCAGCGGTTTCAAGTCATTTCCTCGTCATCGATGCTGCACAACCATCCGATTTCTCCTTGAAATAGACCTCAAAACCAAGCAGCAGCCACCAAGGCAGCTTTTCAAGAGAAGTAAATCAAGAGCAGCTTCCTCTGCAATCTCAGCTCTCCAGAAAGCATCGGTTGCCGTTATCAACGCCGTTAAACTACTCCCATTTCCCTCACCCAACTCAGTCGTGAAGTCTCAGCCACCTTCGACAGCCAGAAAGGGACTTTTGCCTCGAAGTCTTTCACGGAAGCTGTTTAAGAAGAGCTTTTGGAGAAAAGCAGCTGATCATCATGGTCAATGTAAAGAAAGCAATGAGATCGGAGGATGGAGATTGTTCCGTGACTTCTTGGAGGAACAAGATAAACTGTCCGATCAGACTACCAGCAGTGTTTCAACAAGTTCCAGCAGTAACACTAACGCTTGGACTACTGAGAGTGAACATACTGTTGACAGTGGTAATTCTACGAGTAACAGTAGCCGGAACGACGCCGTTTGCCACAGAAAAGATTTAATCAAGGAGGTCAGCGACAGAGAAAGCGTATCTGTCGGTCAGGATTCCACCGCAAACAGAAAGGTCAGTGAGAAAAGTTTTTAATGTTTCGAGTGTATAATTGACTGCCGATGGCTTTCTCTTATATAATTGGCTTGTCTTGAGGTATTTTTGGTTTTGCTAATCTCCAACAAAAGATCGACAGCGTTTTAACTCCTATAATCTCTTTAAAATTACATTTTTAAATTACTTGATGTGTTGCTATATATATATATATATATATATATATATATATCAATGTACTTTCAAATCAAAAGTAATTTGAAAAATAACTAAATTTAAAAAAAAAAAAACTCTAAAAAATTAAGATCAAACCCGAAATTCACAAATTGATAAAAAAAAACGTAAAAAATAAAAAAAAATTGAAGGGGATATTAGAAAGTTGTTTAAATATGGGAAGTGGGATTTTTGGAATTTTTCATGTGGGGATTTATCGGGAATTGGATAGGGTGCATCTCAGGACCTTGGAATTAAATACCATGGGTGCTTCGAGGCCACCGATCCCGCTGCTATTTCGCGGCATCTACGGCGATGAAGTATATAGTTTATCAAATATTATTATTATTATTTGGCATGGGTTTTTTCGAAATTCAGTTTTAGGTGCGACCCAATTTCTTAACTTTTTCTGTCGGTGACATGGGGATTCATGCAGAGATTGTTTTTCTTTTTTTGATAAAGACCGTAGAGATTGAATTGGCTGGGGCTTGTAATCATGAAAGTTCTTCGTTTTAGGAAAGCATTAATCTTGGGATTATTAAAATTAATTTAATAGCTTGACAGATTAGTCCTGTTGCTGCACCCAGTCTTGGGATTTACCATTCTAGCTGGAAGCCTTTGATATTTCTGGAGTTCTTCAAGTGTAAAAACTCTGCTTGTTTCATTAATTTCAAAAGATTGCAATGCATGGACATGGCGACGTGCCAAGTTTCGTGGACAATATCAGTCATGTGAAATTATTTTTATGTTGCTTTCAAAATCAAATTATTGAGAGGAAGGAAATGAAATGGGGCGTCCAGTTTTATGATGGGCAACTGGATGTGTACCAGCTGCATTATTTATTGTCATAATGGAGTCTGTCTCCAGAGACCTTTTTCCTGGTTACTTTTTAATTTCTATCGTAGCGGTACTATTTTCCTGCGTTAATACTTAATATATCGTTCTTGAAATGTAACAGGAGTGGCCTGATGAGGAGGAGAAAGAGCAATCCAGTCCAGTGTCAATCCTGGATTGTCCATTCCATGATGAAGAAGAAGAAGAAGAAGAGATTAGCTCTCCGGTCCAACGTAGTCTTATCTGCGTAGAAGGTATCCCCCTCTCCACCATCTCCCACGGATTTACAGCTCTCTCTCTCTCTCTCCCCCTCTCTCTCACACGCACGCACGCACGCACAGTCACACACACACGAGAACTTATAGGCCAAGTTATGGGCCCTTGAAATAGGAGCTATGGTTGTATGGGACCGAGCTCTATATATTAACCCTCCATGCAACTTTTTCGTGAGAGATAGAGAGAGGGTTTTGAAATAAACTCGTTCTATTCGATATGGGTAGACTATCTGTGGTAGTGATTATTTGATGTTACTTGGTTCACCCGATGGGAATTCACTTTAACAAGATTCTGAAACATGTGATCAACAGGAACTAAACAAAAGCTCGTGCAAAAGATCAGAAGGTTTGAGAGCCTCGCTCGACTAGACCCTTTAGACTTGGAAAAGCGAATTGCAGCGGCGGAGCTGGAGGATGAATCCCCCCTGCAACATTGTTCAACCGACAGTAGCATCTTGAAAATTGAAACTAAAGAAAATGGAGCTGAAAAGGACGCGCAGGAGCTACTTGAGCACGTCAAATCGACAGTAGCATCGCATAGCTTGGCATCGAAGGTAGATAGTTTACTGCTGGACTTCTTCGAGGAGAAAATTGAAGAAAATAAAGCAGGTGGAAGCGTGGCTGGATCATACGGAGAATTCGAGCAAGAGCTGATCAAGGTAGCTCGGGAATGGATTGATGGGCAGCCAGAAGAAATGTTTTTGGGGTGGGAGATGGTGGAGAGGAGGCATGTCTACATCAAACATATGGAGCAGAGTGGGAGGTGGGAGAAGGTGGATCGAGGAAAAGAAGAGGTTGCTCTGGAACTGGAAGCTGAGGTTTTCAATTCCTTGGTGGACGAAGTCTTACTTGATTATATTCTAGTTAATTAACGTTATTTCTAGACTGTTTAAATAAAATCCATTTGTTAATTATTGGATCACTCAAGGTTGTTTTCTTACTCGTTTAGAAGCAGGGCAATTCAGATGAAATGATTTAAGACACCCTGCGACAGTCAGACACAACCATCTTTTAGTGGGCCAGAAAATAAAACTTGGAAAGAAAAAAAATTAAGATTTGTGGAATGATACGAAGTTCTTCGTCTCTTCAATCATACTTTTTCGTGGCTAAACTAAATTTCCTGCCTGCGCGGGCCCTGGTTGTGCCTATCAAAACTTTTGTTTATCAGCTATTCCACTAGCTACTCTTGGCTTAAAATGATAGCTTTCTTTTCCGAAAACGACTGCGAAGGTATTTGTCGTGCATTTTAAAAAAGAAAATGAATTGTTTTTGTTTTTATTTTTATTTGAAATTAAAATTTTCTGATATTTTTAGATTATTTTGATGTGTTGATGTCAAAAATAATTTTAAATAATAAAAAAAATATTATTTTGATACATTTCTGAATGAAAAATATTTTCAAAATCAATTATAACCACAGTAAAAAATACCAAAATTTTACATATACATCTAGCTTTTACCATAGCAAAAATCAATTTCATGTCTTAGTCTCTAGCTAGTATCAATAACTTTTTCTATGATGTATTAGTTCGTATATCTTTCAATTTATTTTATAATACAATACTTGACACAGAAAAACATATCCATAATACTAATAAAAAAAATTCTTGCATTGCAAAATTGCATAGAATATTATTCACAATGTAGCACAAGATGCATTGACTGACTAGTACTATCAAATACAAACCACCTAGGTCTAATAACAACTAGTTTTATAAAAATTTGGCATCTACCTAATTTTTGTATCATGAAAATAATAAAGTTTAACCCACTAAATGATTAAGCCCAACAATTTAGTTCATTTTAAGTACATGTTTAAGAATATTTATTTTAAATGCATCTACCTAAATTTTGTATCATGAACATAGTAAAGTTTAACCCGCTAAATGATCTAAGCCCGGCAATTTGGTTCACTTTAAATGCATGTTTAAGAGTATTTTTTTTAAATACATCAAGATAATATTTTATTTATTTTTTAAAAATTATTTTTATGTTAACACATAAAAATAATTTAAAAACATAAAAAAATTTAAATTTAAATTTAAATTAAAAATATTTTTATTTTTATTTTCAAAAAAACTTTAGAAATAAACAGGTTATAATACTTCCGGCCTCACATGGCCATCGTGTCATGGCTACAAGCTATTCAGGCCTCGGCAATTGTTGACGGCTAAGATCGACAGCTGTTTTTGCTATGGCCTTTTCGGAAATACCAGTGGACGCGGCGTCCTGCCCACGAATAAATCAAAACTTGGGCCGATAGTAAAATTCCTAAACATCGGAAGGCATTAGCATACCACAAAGTAATGATAAAAAAATTACGATATTCTTTAAATACATAGCGTAATGATAAATGATTTATAATTTATATAATAGATTCTAATTTTAAATTAGAACGTGTATTTTTTTATAAAATAAAAAATTAAAACAACAAAAATTATATTAATTTACTTGAACTCACAAATTATATCTTCCAAAGTTTCTACCCTTAAAAAAATAGCATGTTTGGGATGACTGTTACGATTGCTTTTGAAATTACTTTTCATTTAGAAATACATCAAAATTATATATATATTTTTTTATTTTTTAAAAATTATTTTTGATATCAGAACATCAAAATGATTTAAAAATACCAAAATTTTTTATTTAAAATAAAATAAAATTCAAATTTTGAGCAAACAACAGTACAATCGCAGAAACAAACATCACTAATACAAGTGATGAATCTGGTCAGAATAAATCTGGAGTTGGTGTCGAGATATTCACGCCCAGCGACTAGTCCTAAAGCCATCATCTCTGCCTTCCGAAATGGGCTTGAATTTAATGAGGCTACTTCCACAACCTCGACAGTGACAGCTTCTGAAACAGTGATAAGAAACCACCCTCCAGTGATGAATCTGGTCAGAATAAACCTGTTCGTGGAGGAAGAAAACTGGGTGTGGAATTAGAAACGAAGGAGTAGTCAGCACGGGATGGCATATCCATTGACCAGTGCTCAAAATTATATCTTTTCTGTGCACAGAACAGAACAGGTCCAGCACGCCGACGAGTAGAGTGTCTCCTACTCCAGATCTCAATATCTCGCGGTATTCTCCCGCATTATTCGCACCTAGTTAATAAACCCACGATTAGGCTGAGGATCTAGGACCCGGTAGCTATTGCAATCCTTTTTTTACATTTATTTTTCTAGTTTAAAATTAATATTTTTTTTGTATTTCCTAATAAAATACTTTTCGTCACATCTTTAAAGGTTGCTGATCCATGTATAAATGTTTCTATTGGAGTTCATTTACCAACTAATTGGGTTACCATGGAAGTCAACTAAACCAGTCGAGTGGTTTTGTGTTTCTAGATAATTAACGAGCATGTTTGCCCGCGTGACGCGTGTTATGCTGAGTTTTTTTATGTAAGAAACTAATTAATTTTTTATATGTTGTAATTAGTTATTTTAATATTTAATTAGTAAAATTATAATAGATATAATATATTAGAAATGATTTTTTTTCCATCTAAAAAGAATAGTGTGATCGAAATAGGAAGTGGTTCGTATATTTTTTATTGTACATAACCTAGGTAAATTTGTTTACCTATTTTTTTATGAGTTGCCATTTTTCCCCAGTAATATTAGATTTGTCATAATGATGGAAATAATGAGAGAAAAAAACTAAGAGCATGTACATATAAACATAGACAAAATAAGAACCATTTATTTATATATATATAAAGGAATTAAAATAAATCCAAGATTAAAAGTATAAAGACCAAAATGAAAAACACATATATATTAAATGTTATTTAAAGGACAAAATTTAGCTAGCAGTTCAATTCGACTTTTAGCTTCCACCTCCACCACATGTCATGCTCGTTTGATAGTGTGATTGAGGTTTATTTCAAAGTGTTTTTAGTTTATAAACACATCAAAATGATATTGTTTTTAATTTTTAAAAAATTATTTTTGACATCAACACTTCAAAATCTAGAAACACTAATTGTTTTTAATTTAAAATAAAAAAATAGATTTGTTCAAAAGCGATTTTCAAACGTATTCTCAAACACTCCTGCCATCTCCCACCAGAATCGCAGTTCAATTCACCTTTTCAAATAGTAATGAACAACAAAAACCAAAGTTCAAATCACTATTAACTATTGTTTGAAATTGCGATCTCCTTTGGCTATCTATAAAATAATAGTTATGGTGCACGTAAGCTGGTCTGGACACCCAAGTTATAAAAAGAAATTTATAAGTGGGAAAAAAAGTAAAAAAATTGGGTTCAAGGATTATTTGTGACGCGTGTAAGCTACCCCAGTGATAAAAAAAATGTATACGTGGGGAAAAAAATCGTGTTGCGCGCAAACTAGCCCGGATACTACGACTATCCAAAAAAAAGGAAGTCTGATAAAAAAAAAGGGAAAAACATATTATCAAACAACAATGAACACTAAAAATTGTTAAAAAAAAAAATAATAAGTTAAGAGATTTATTGTAATGCACTTAAGCTGACTTGGAAACTCCTGTAAAAAAAAAAAACCATTTCAAACACTAATGAACAACAAAAATCAGTGTTCATTACTCAAAAATCACTTTTGTTCCTAAGATTCGAACTTGGGCACCTCGCCCCGCGTTGACGCGGTTGTAACCACTCTACTAGGGGACTTCTTTGTTCAATTTTAGGATACAGATAATAATAATATTATTATAAATTTAATTGTTTCAAAAAAACATTGCTAGAGATTTGAACTCCCGTCCCGCTTGGACGCGCTTGAACCACTCGCCCAAGCGACTTGTTTGTTCAGTTCCGATTAAATACGGTGATAAGGGAAAAAAGGTGGTGACAAGTCACCATACTTAAATAACATTTGAAAAACTTGATCACGCACACCAGTCCACAGTGGATCTGGGTGTGCGTGAACAGTATTCTAGCGAGCTCTTTTAGCTTCTTTGTTTTGTTTAGTTCCGATTAAATACGGTAATAAGGGAAAATAGATGACGGCAAGTCACCATACTTAAATGACATTTGAAACAACAGATCACGCACCCCAATCCACAGTGGATCTGGGTGTGCGTGAACAGTAATCTAGCAAGCTCTTTTATCTTCTTTGTAATGCAAGGGCTGAACTGGCAGTGAATTTTACACTTGTAATTATTATTTTTTCCGTAAACACGGTTGAGTAAGGTAGTGCTTGTTGTTGTGATTATATTTTTATTTTAAATTTTATTTATTTATTTTTAATATTAATATTTTAAAATGATCCAAAATTATTTTTTTGAGGGTAAGGACCTGGTCAGGCAAACTTAATTGTTTTTTAGATTTATGGACATTTTCATCATAGCAGGAATAATTTGGGGCGTATTTAATTGCTTTTTTCGTGTGACGTGAGATAATTTATATCGATTTAGCTTAGCAAAGGTGCCGAAGATGAAGGAGTGTTGTGTGCTGAAGAATATATCAATGGAAGATGATTCGGGCATTCAGGGGGTAGAAATTAAAATAACAGTCAATGGTCAACTATGAACACAGTGTCGGCAAGAAGGGTACCATCTCGGAATTATAATATTTTGAATATTCATCTCATCTAAAAAGGTAAAGGACTGCTGTACTAAAAATCACAAGGCTAAGTTATATGAAAAGTATACATATTTTGTATCAATTATAAAATAAAAAAGTAAATAAACTTCACTTGATCCAATCGATGAAATAAAAGGAGGGCTACATGTTTATACTAAAAATGAACTATTTTTATCAATTTAGTAAAAGAATAATTATTTTTAATAAAATAAGCATTAAAAGTGACATATATATATTGTAATTAAAAGGTAAATTTAAAAAGAATAATAAATTTTACAAAAAAATAGGAAAAAAATATTAAAATCAAAATACTAAGGTCCAATTAAAAATTATAATACCACCGATCTGAATTTAATAATGAAATTAAAAAATTACTAAAATCATTACAAAAAGGTCAACAAGAAAAATTAGAAACTTAAAGAATGAGGACTGCATTAAAAAATAAAATACTTGATAAATTGTGATTGAATGATAAAATTAAAATAACAAGACATTCAAGAAAGAATATAATGATGCTTTTAACAACACAATAAAAAAGTTTTTTATTTTTTAATGTTAGGATGTGTTGCACATGGGTGCCACTCGCATGCCCACCTATTTGTTGTTCTTAGTCAGCTACAAAAATACCCCTTGATGTATGGTTTTTTTCCAAGGATATTTCATATTTGAGTATTTTACCGTGCAATTAAGATGAAAAATATTTATTTATTTATTCTTATTTTATTTAATAAAAACAATAAATCATGTAAATAAATTTCAATATGCTGGCGAGCCTTTATGTTAAATGGTTTTTGAAAGAAATCTGCAGAAATTTTCAAAAAGGTCAGTGTTTTTTTAATGGCTATACAAATTGTTGCCATGCAATTTAAAAATTATCATTAGAAAAGAAGGCACCGTGCCGATCCAGGCAGCCCTTTTGTTACCACCAAATCATGCTGTTCATTTTGTCGCGAGAAATCGTTTGACATGGAATTTGATATCTTTAATTGCTCATCCAAGGCTCCTTTGTCCCCCCGCAAATACTTTTCCTCTTCCGTCCCTCTTCCTAGCTACCTCCTTCCCTCTCAAAACCCTCTCTCTCTCGACCCCCATACCACCCGGACTAGACAGGGGAGAGGGTTTACGAGCTTTTAAGCAGCACCCTTTCTATACTTTTCTTCTTTGAATCTAAAACCAAACCAATTCCCCTTTCATCTTTCTTCTTTTTGTCCTTTTTTTTTTTGTCAATTACACTCTCATGCACCGTTAACACTAGCAAGCAAGCAATCCGTTGACGACACGGACAGCCTTTTGCACCTTTCACCCCCTGGGTTTGCAGTGTTGAATTGAACAATGAAGGGCGAGGATCAAGCAAGGTCTTTGTTTGGGATTTCTTTATCTGATCGGCCTAAATGGCAACAGTTTCTTATTTGCTCTTCTGGGTTCTTCTTTGGCTATCTCATTAATGGCGTCTGCGAGGTTTGTTGTTGACCCTTATCACTGTTTATCGTACTGTTTTTTTTATTTAAAAAAAGTGCGGAGACGCAGTTTGTTTCTTTTTTTCACTTTGATGGGCAATTGTTTTTTGTTTTTCTTTCTTTCTTTTCCTTTTGGTGTAGTTCGTTGAATTTTTATGTTGCGAGCATTGATTTATTTCTAAGGTTTTTGTTAGACTCTGTTTGATTGCTGAGATTGAAAGTAACGGAAAGCAAAGTGTTTGAGATTTTGGACCCAATTGATGACACAGTCTCATGATTTTTGTTTTCTCTGCAACCAAACAGAGGTGGCCGTGTGCGTTTTAATTTTTTTTTTTTTTAAAGTTTACCATGTCAATTGTCTTCTTATTCATTATTTTGCTAAAACGACTTCTCTTTTCTTTTTTGGGTGTTCCTTGTGTACTGTTTCATTCGTTTTGACCTTACATTATGAAAATCGAACATTACAATATTGATATATTTCTGGCTGGTTTTTGTTTGATTCTCATCTTTGAACTTTTGATCTGATCATTGACATTTCTCATCTTTCACCGGCTAATTCCAGGAATATGTGTATAATCGTCTTCAATTCAGGTACATCACCGTCGATAGTATTTTCTAGTTTTGTTCTGTCATGTGGTAGTTCTTATGCATATTTGTTTTTCTTTTGAGTTTTCAGCTATGGTTGGTATTTCACATTTGTACAAGGATTTGTGTACTTGGTGCTTATATACATGCAGGGTTTTACCCCCAAGCAAATGGTGAATCCATGGAAAACTTATTGGAAACTCTCTGCTGTTCTTATGGGTTCTCATGGGTTGACCAAGGGGTCCCTGGCCTTTCTCAATTATCCAGCTCAAATCATGTTCAAATCCACCAAGGTAAACTTAGTTCTTATCAACCTCTTCTCCTTTAAACTGATATTCATGCTTCTAATATGATGTCCTATTAAGTCGTATGTGAAAGTTTTTTTCCTCTTTTTTTTTAGATTTATATACATATGGAAGTAATTTTTTATTGAACTTATGTTGCTTGCATTTGAATGCATGGAAATTTTGAAGAAATTTAAGATGATCTTGTCTCTTATTCTCTGATATGCGAGTTTTGGTGATTTTGAGAATCCAGGTACTGCCAGTCATGGTAATGGGCGCCTTTATTCCAGGACTGAGAAGAAAATATCCATTTCATGAGTACATATCAGCCCTGCTTCTGGTTATTGGTCTGATCCTTTTCACCTTGGCAGATGCCCAAACATCGCCAAATTTTAGCATAATTGGTGTCCTGATGATTTGTGGTGCTCTAATTATGGATTCTTTAATGGGCAATTTGCAAGAAGCAATTTTTACCATGAATCCTAACACCACTCAGGTGATCCCAATCTCCTGTTGGTACATAAATGCACAATTGATTTGGCAAAAAATTGTATCCCATTAGGCCTCTTTTTTTCCTTGACAGATCGAGGTGCTGTTCTGCTCGACGGTTGTTGGATTGCCTTTCTTGATTCCTCCGATGATCCTGACTGGAGAGCTGTTTAAGGCTTGGAAATCTTGTGCTCAAGTAAAGAACTACGCTCTTACAAGTTTTTGTCATCTTCCATACACTTATAAATTGGTTTTAAAAGAAATCCTTTGTGTACATGCGGGGCTACATTGAAAATAGTTGGAGTCAAATTACACTTAATGTGCCGGCACGCACATTCAAAGGAAGTTCCTAGGAGAAATCAATGACTTGGTGGTCGAAAGTCCACTTCATTTATTTAAATGATGAGTACCATCCCCTGACTTAGTCAAACCTCTAGTGGGGTTATTTTCTAACAAGCTTCTCAATTGGGGACGTAACTTGCTTTAAAAAATTAGGAATTCAGTATTAAAGTATTGCAAAGGAGCGAGTGAAATACTTATTGGTTGACAGGTAAAGAATAAATGTTTACCAAGAGGTTTGTTTGGGTCAAGGGAAGACAGTTCACGAGTTCTTTTCTGTCAATTTAACATCGGAACAGATTTAAGATTTTTGTTACTCCAGTTATTATCCTGGTATGACCTATATAAAATAAATGATCTACTATCAGAAATCCAGATTGTCACTGCCTTAGGTGTCCAATATTATTCTTTTTGATGATTGCTACAAATTTTGTTTCTATTGCCAAGCTCCTTTGATCATTGCTGCTTTATGTATTGCAGCATCCTTATGTGTATGGAGTGTTAGTATTTGAAGCCATGGCCACATTCATTGGCCAAATTTCTGTTCTATCGCTCATTGCCATTTTTGGGGCTGCAACCACTGCCATGGTATGTCCATTTCTCTCCCCCTCTCTGGATTGCTGTAAACTCTGCATTTTATTCCCGGCCTCAACATGTCTTGTATCGGGATATCTCACTTGGAAGCCTAATGGTGGACTCCAAAGCTTTTTAAACGTGATTAAAAAATGAGCTCATCGGAAATATTTCCACCACCTTATATTAGGATCATGTTTAGCGTTTTACATGATATATCAAACTATTGGGTTCTGATTTGTGCTGGCATATGCAGATAACAACTGCTAGAAAGGCAGTTACCTTGTTGCTGTCATATATGATATTCACAAAGCCACTAACTGAGCAGCACGGAACAGGGCTGCTGCTCATCGCCATGGGGATTATATTGAAGATGGTTCCTATAGATTTTAAACCTGCCAGTAGGAGTGCACCTAGAAATAGGAAGTCCCATCTTAAAGAAGAGAAAACTCAAGCAGATAGGAGGGAAGGTGAAGGAGATGAAGAAAACAGGCCCTTGGTGTGAAGACCAGGGTCATAGATTTTTTTGTTCTTATTTATGATTTTTGCCTTGAATTTGTTCTTGGTTTCTCATTAAACCCAGGAAGGGCACAAAGGATAGGAAGAACAGAAGTATATCAGGTCAGGAAAGAAGAGAGAATATACATGCTAGCTACTTGTAATGTAAATTTGCAGTGGTGAAACTGGTTTAACTTTTTATGTTTTCAAAATTCAATTTAATTGAAATACAAGATCAATATTCTCTTTCTTCACGTGGCTCGAAATGGTATGCCCTTTTGCGTGGTTTAGTTTTAACACAGAAATATATGGGGATTAAAGGGCTAGTTGCCTCCACATGTGAACTTTGTCTCAACTCTCAACAATTTTGAAGCCTGTGTTAAAAGGTATTTATCTCAAACCAGGGTATCCGTATTCTGTTTTTGAAAATATTTTTTAAATAAATTAATTTAAAATAAAAAAAATAAAATAAAAAATAAAATTTTTTTACAACATAATTTTTTCATGGAAGTTTAAGATATAGAGCATGTTTGGCATAGCTATTGCGGTTGAGGTTGAAAAAACGGTTTCATGAAAAATGTTTTTAGCTGCGGTTCAAAACTGAAATTAACATATTTGATTAAAACTGTGGTTGAGTTTGAAGTTTAATGAAAAACAATTTTGTGTGTTTGGTTATCATGTTTTTCATATTGCTGTGAAACTTGTGAAATTATTTTAAAACACACACACACACATATATCAATATTTTTTTAAAAAATATTGTTGATTAATAATCATAACAAAATAATTTTTTTTATTGTTGATTAATAATCATAACAAAAATATTGTTGCAAGTTTTTGATTCGTAATCAATCGAAAACCAACAGGGTTGTGGAGTGAAACGAAGTCACGCGTCTTTCCCTTTTATCAGGACTGATCTTTATCTATATATTTTTTTATTTTGTTTAAAATATTTTTTTTAAATCGAACTGGGTTGACCCAACTAAATGGGTTGGCCCAACCAAATTGGGTCAAAGCCCCATTATCATAGACTTGGGGCTGGGCCGAGCGCAACCCAAAGAGTAAAAAAAACACAGCGCATAAAACGGTGCGCTGAGCTCATCGTGATTATTTCACACGTGAACAGTAACTTGACCAATTGTGACGAGAGGGTCATCGGCCAATACAGACCGAAGTGGTTATTCCTGTGGTGGTAGCGTAGCAAATAGTGCCCTGTGGTGGCTGGTATGATCATCGAAAGGTTACAGTTGGTGTTGCCGATGCTGGTGCTGCTAACACCGGAGCTGTGGGAGAAGACCGGACGGTGAAGGTGATGAAGGTGGAGAGGAGAGGTCGCTGATGCCAAATGAGTAGATGGTAGTACTCGCCGGTGACTGCTAAGGAGAGAGAGGGATGCATCTTGAGAGAGAAAGTTGCAAGCCTACAACTGAGAGAGAGAGAGCACTGCTAGTGGTCTACCGGAGCCAAGGATGGCAGGGTGGTCGGTGGTTAGCCATCATCTTCTTCCTTTCTCTCTGTCATGTTGTTTTCTTCAAAAACACATTCTTAATCCCATTTGTTCAGCTCATGTATACTGCCATGTTCGTTAGTGAGTTGCTGCGTTCGTTTTGAAAAGCATTGAAAAGATGGTTTTCAAAATGCGGTGCAACCACATGTATTTAGGTGGGATCCACAGAAAAATCTGGGGTCCCGTTTGGTATTTATTGTGTTTGGCCCCGCGGTGAGGCTTAACCGCAGGTTGCACCAATTAGTCACAGTCCACATCACATTATACTAAAATCAACACACCAATTAGTTTTTTTTTCTTCTCTTAAACTATGTTAAAATCTAAAATAAATTAACCACCTCAATAACAAGCAAACATAGCCCAAAAAAGTGTATATAATAGCTTATTTTCATAGAAGTAGGTTAAATAAATGTAATTTATTAAGTTGTTCTGTAATTAGGTTTAATAAATGCAATTTATCTAGTTACCACGTAATCTAACTAGGAAGGCCACTTCTCTTAATTATGAGTCAACTCGTGATTTTAACAAACTTGCTCTGAACCCATTTTTTTTCTTAAAAAAGCTTAGTTTGGATTAAATTAAACAATTTGAGCTCGATGACCCAAAAATATTATTCCCTAGTAATTAAAATTGCATTGTTTAAGCATTTAGTAAAACTACACTAAAAAAAAAGTTGAATTCAACTTAAACAATACTTACCTTAATATTTTTTTTTCTAATTTATATCTTCTAATTTAATTTATTGAATGTTGAACTTTATAAGTTATTATAACTTGTTTTATATATTTTTAGCTCGGTCTCACAACCCATGCTACAATTTTAACGGGTTGACTTGATTAATTCATTTTTTTTAATATCATCATTCAACATTAAGTTGATTGAGAATCATATTTTTTATGTTGATTTATTTTTTATAAAGTTATCTCAATTTCATGATTAAAATTGCAAGCTTGGTGAGTTAACCCGATTGATTGTAGCTTCTTTTCTTGTATTTTTTAATTGCTATTTTTTTTTTAAAAAAAAATATATACTTGAACATTTGGTTGAATATGAATTAGGATTTATATTTTTTTTATTTGATTTTCATGAGGTTATCTGCTATTATAATCCGGGTCACATGAATTTCAAGTTATCTCATATAGACCGGGGCTATTTTATTATTATAATATAAACTAAAAGAGGTTGTGTTTCCACTATTAACCACCTCACAAGATACTATTCATAATAATATTTTTTTATTGTTTTTTTCCTTATAAATCTATATTTTTTTCATATTTCAATGTTTAGTTTGTTAAGGATTAGGATACTTGACCCATCAAGGTTTATTTTATACATGGTTAGCTTGGTCTTATGACCCGTGCCACAAGTTTGTTAAATGATGTTATTTTTAATTTTATCTTTCAGCATTGAGTTGATTGAAAATTAAATTTCTTGATTTTTTTTTACCTGCTTTCTATGAGATCATAGGCTTTATGTTTTATTTGGATTTGCTTTATATGAGAATAATCTTGTATTATGCAAGTTGACTCAGATAAAATCAAGTCGTTTTATTGTATTCTATTTTTAGTTTGATTTTTTTTTATTAAGAATGCATCAAACTATTTTTTTTTTAAATCTAATAATTTAGAAAGTACATATAAAAGAATAGTTTGGCTGGTATTATGGTAGCCTATATGTTTTTTGTCCAACCATACAAAAATTGTTTGGCTAGCTAAATAATTTATATTTTTTGCACCAGCCTTTTATTAATAGAAACTTTTTTTGTTTGTTTTATTTTACATGCAAAAAATCATCTCGATTTTAACCGAACAGATATTTTTTAGAATATACATTTTTAAATTCTTAAATCTATTTAAAAAAAAAACCTTTAACCATAAAAATCTATAGTTTTGTTTTTATTAAATACACACTCAGAATAACCTGTTTCATTAAAGTTACATTATTGTTAACTCAAATTAAATATTTTTCTCATCTCTTTTAGGCATTCCAACGGCCAATAACTGTCTGCAAGGATTTTTTATTTTTATTTTTATTTTTAACAAACTTCCTTCCGGTTGGAATCCGAGATGGAACAATGCAGCAAAAATTTATTTAAAAATATTTTAAAATACAAAAACAAATATTGTTTTTTTGTAAGTGATGGTGGGGCCTAAAATAGGACAGTGCACATGGCCATGTGTCTACAATATCCAACGGCCCCAGTTGAAAACCATTTCCGCACGTGATCTGACGGTCACAGTCACCTCACGTTTTTTATTAAATTAATCCCCAAATTTTGAAAAAGATAGGTTCATCATTCATCGCCATTAGCCAAAAGCCCCCAAGAGAAAATTGAAAAAATAATTCAAAAGCAAGAAAAACCCTATCTTTGTTCCCTCTCTCCTTGCAGCTTTTCAAGAAAAGAAGAAATCATGAAAGGAGCGAAACGATTCGCCGCTTCAGACCCAGTCCCCGACTCGAATGACACGGCAGTGAGATTCTCAAAGAAAACCCTAATATGGTTTACTTGATAAAGGATATGCTTATTTGTGTTTTCAGAAAAAAAAAACATTTCTGTAGTTCTGCTTTGGTTTTGTAATGATGAAGTCTGGATTTTGAATTGCGGTCTGTAGCTTAAATTGTGATTTTGAACTAGTTTTGTGTTTTTGAGGAATTTAGTGCTTTAATTAATTTGGTGTTTTTTTTTATGATAAAGTGAGACCAGGGCTTAAAGTTTAGTTCATTTTGTTTCTAGACGGTCCATGTATTTAATGTTAGTGCATTTTAAGGAGCTTTAGTGAGGTTCTTGGCTGCATTGTTCATATCTTTGAATTTTGAATTTAGCTCATCGTGCAGGCAAAATCAAAACTACGATGTCACTTCTGCTTTTTTCTTATTTTCACTGTTGGAATTTTTACTTTTTCATGGAAAGAATAATTTATGTTACATCTTTTCGATATTGACTTCGAATCATGTTTCGGAGGCTGATTGTGCCACACTCAATATGGTTGCAGTTAAGGAATAAAAGGATAATGGAAGGATCACCATTTGGTATTCATAGACCTGAACCATCTCAGCAACAATCGACTCCATTGCCACTGTTGGATGCTAATCGGGCTGATTCATCACGGCAGCATGTGAGAGCTCTCAATCACCAATTTGCCAGGTCCATTTCTTTCTTTGTATTTGAACTAATTTGCATTTTCAGCTATTATCCGGTCAACTTAGTTTCTGCTTTTATGATTAATTTGGATGAAGATGATGTATTCTCTTGTCTGTTTACCCATATTATCAAATTCTATGCACGAGTACTTAGAATACTGAGAAGCATTTACTGCACCATGAAGATATGTATTTGCTGTCCTCGATCCTGTAGACTTAATTTATGGGTTGTCTTTTCAATTTTGAATAGCTGGGTTCAAACGCAACTGAAGAACCATCCTGATGAACTTTGGGAAGATGGGATTCGAGATTACCTTGCTCATGCTTCAAACATTATGGTAACATTTAACATTTTTTAATATACATTAAAGGGGATATGCATGCGCTCATCCATATATTGTAAAATGTATTTATAAAAGCTTTGATCTTCTCTCTAAATGCAGGAAAAGTTTAGTGATGTCGTCAACTGGCTTAAAGCAAATGCTGTAAAAGGAGGGCCTGCTGCTGATTCTCTTCCAGCTGAGAAGAATTTAGTGCCTGAAATAAAGAATAATGAGAGCAAATTACTTCAAGAAAAAACTGGGTTTGCTTTACCAAGTACAAGTACAAGCTTTACAAGTTCCTGGAGCTCTGGTGTCTTTTCTGCCAACCAAAGTTCTGGAGGAGTATCATCTAGTGGCCAAAGCTCTAGTTTATTCTCCAATGGTCAAAGCTCTGGTTCATTTTCAAACAATATAAGTTCTGTTTTGTCCTCAAAGAACCAAAGCCCTGGTTTTTTATTGAACAGTCAAAGCCCTGGCCTCTTGTCTAGCAATCAAAATGAACCAAAGTCCAACAGCCAGAGTTTAGGAGCACTCTCCAACAGTCAAATACCTTTCTCCTTTAATCAAAGCTCTGCAGCTTTCTCCAACAGCCAGAGTTTAGGAGCACTCTCCAACAGTCAAACACCTTTCTCCTTTAATCAAAGCTCTGGAACATTCTCCAACAGCCAGAGTTTAGGAGCACTCTCCAACGGTCAAACACCTTTCTTGTTTGGTAGGTTTTGTACTGCCTTCATAGCTGCACAGGTTATAAATTCACACCAGTAGTAGTAAGTTGCTAAGATGAATTATGTGCCAAAGAAAATGAACAAGTATATTCGTGACATCGGAAATGTGTGTCAAGCCCAAGTAGGAACTATAAGTGAATCTTGGTTCTAGTTTGATCATCTAGATGAAGATATTCATTTATAGGCTACAAAAGTTTTGTGATATTGTGAACTGGACTGCGAAAGGTATTCCCATAAGACCCATCAGACCTTGCTACATGCATCTGGGTGTCTAATGCTGTGGCAATATAGTCTTAGAAACTTTAAATATAAAAGACTCAAATTGAAGACCTCTTCAGTTTATTTTTATTAGGATTCTCATGCCATAAGGTTATATACCTAAGTTGTAGAGAAATTTATAGAAAACTTTAAAAGTCTGAATTTACATCTCAAAATAAACTAGACATCTCTATTTATATTAATGAGACTAAAATTCTTTATAGGAAAGGATTCCTAGTTAAAAATTACTTTACTAATAGAATACATCTAACATTAGAACTTCTAAATAGTAAAATTTTAATTAAATTAAAATTTGTAATGTAAATAGGACAAGAGAATCCAGTTACACAAGATAAATATAGATAATCTCGTATAATAACTCATGAACCTTATTTGAAAACCCTTTTGATCTTCTATTATTGCGAAATTTTAACCTAATTGGAAACAAGGCCTTCAAAATCTTCTGTTAAAACTTCAGCACGATCTAATGAACAAATTGAAAATTATGCTTTATTTACCAAACTGTCTTGGACTCAAACTCTCAAAACCTAAAAATCTTAACCATTAATGCAATAATGCAATAAACATTATTATGCCAAGAATATTGAAGAACTCTCCCCCACGTCAATCCCCTTTACTTTTGACAAACTCGCTCTCAAGTTATTTGTCAAGAATTGAACTCTTCTACTAAAAAAAAAATACTTTGAATATTATTGTAGCCAACATATTCACAAAGCAGCATGTCTTTGACTTGTGAGCTTTAAAATTTAATTTATGAAGTGTGCATGCTAAAGAAAAATCCATATTTGATGTTATACTCTCTGCTCCTATGAAATCTCCACTTGTATCTCCTTCACACATTCCTTACTTCAAACTTGACCTCTTCATTATCTATGACTTGCAATACTTCAACCTCAGAATATAAAGAAACTTTAAGATAATCTTTTATAATATTGTTTGGAGAATTGTCAGAAATTACCATGTCCTTGCTTGCAAGATCTTCATTCTCGATTTAAAGATTATTGTTAGCCACTATCTTTTCCAATTTAAGGTCAAAAGACTAAAATTGTTTGTCAGCTCCCTCTTTGGTCATGTTATCTTCAAAATAATAGATAACTTTGAAATTTTGCTTTCACTAAAATCCTCCACATAGACAACTGATTGTGTAGGTAGAATTTCATGAATAAGTCTAAGGTATGGTCAACCTTGAGGTAAGTCTCCTAGCATGTTCCTCTCCTCGTGATTCTTGTTTGCATCGCCTACTAGCTGATTTAGACCTACTATGGCTTGGTCCAAGTCATCCATTCTTTGTACTCGATTTTTTCTTGAGCTTGCACAACACTTCAGAGGGCCTCCACTCCTACATTGTGGTGTCGGTTGCTACCATCTCCATCCATCAAAGAGGTCAAACTGATCTGATACCAGTTGACACGGTGTATAGTGTGGATAGAAGCCTGGGTTCTCAAGCCTTTAGGTTACAGTTCTAAGCTATAGAGAAATGTAGAAAACAATTCTCTGATATTTTATTGAAAGGCTGAATAGTCTAAAATTGAATCTGAAAATAAAACTTGACATCTTTGTTCAAGAAAGGATTTCTAGTTAAAACTAAAATCCTTTATAGAAAATGATTTCGAATTAAAACTTTCCTAACTAATAGAATTCTACTGGCATTAGGATTATAGTAAAATACTAATTAAATTAAAAGCTCTAATGTAAATAGGAAAGAAAAAAATCAAACACAAGAAGGCAAATAAAAAAAAACTTGCAGAGTAACTTTTAAGCTTTATTTGAAGCCTTTTGTAAACTCCAATCAGAATAAAATTTTAAACAAATTTGAAACAGGAACTTCATAATCCGCTGTCAAAACTTCATTCTGATCCAATAATTGGATTAAAAGTTGTTTTATTTACTTTCTTGAACTCTTCATAAACTCTTCAAAACCAAAAATCTTAATATTAATGAAATAATGCAATAAACATTATTATGTCAAGAATATTTTAGTCAATAAGATAAGAAGATACAAATATGACACCTAGTGGTTTTGATGTGTTTTTTTTGTATAGATTATAGTCTCATATGTTGCTTTTGTGGAAGTGACATGAAATCTGACTTTCTTTTTTCTTATTCTCTATTTTAGGAGGCCCAAGCTCCATCCCCCCAAACCATAACACTGCAGATGATGGTGAGAGAAAGAACATTTTCCTTTTCATTGTGGGGATTCTCTTAAGCCATTACTTTAAGTTGAACCTGCTGTGCATTTTATGATTATCATCAATTGGCTCCTTTCTTGTGCATGCATGTTTTATTCCAGTAATCATGTTATGTGTATAAGTGTGAACTGCGTTTCTTATCTGTTTCACATACTGCAAGTTGAGATTTGGTTTCAAGTCTTTAAAAAATTGGTATGTTGCGAATACCTTCTTGTCGGCTCCTTTCAGACAATTGGACCAGGGACTTGCACAGGCTGTTAGTATTGTAAGATATTGAGTTTATTCAGTTGCAAGCCTGGTGCTTTTCAAGATATAAAGGAACATGTTGCCAATGTAGAATTCCAGTTGACCTGGGGCTTTATGACTGATCCCGGTGTCTATTTTTCTCAACCTTTGAGACCATGGAACTACCACTCTTAATAGATTAGATTTTCACTTTGAACTTGGTTATGTAATATTGGAGGAGGATAGTTGAGTGTATTAAAGCAACTCCTGGGAGGTTACTGTATTTCCAATAGTATTTGTTGTTTTTCCTCTTTCTCTACAGCATAAGCAGAGCAGATAATTGTTCTTGTTTACTGGAAATGAAGACATTAATCATTAAACTATCAATCCATATATTCATTGGAATTGATTCGTTGTGTTATATATATGAAATTTCATGTTTCTGTCCTTATTATTCAGTCAACTGTAGGGTCTCTCTTCTCTGTGAAGTTTGTGCTTTCATTATGTTGGTCCGCTTTACTTGCTCTAGCTGCGATCCATTTTGAAGCTGGATATGCACAGATTGTTTGCATGTTTATTAAAACTTTGAAATCTTAAATGGTAGACAGTTCTCTTTTCATATAATTTCGATAATATTTCCTTGTAGCCTGGAAACCTTATCCCACTCTTCCGCATGCTTTATGTTGATGTTAAACCCTTTTCTCTTACCAGAAAATGAATTACAGCAACCTGGCAGTCCATCTGTGAAGAAGTCTGAAGAGAAGGGTATTGTGACAGTCCACGAAGTCAAGTGCAAGCTCTATGTGAAGGTAAATTACATGTCAACTGTACTCAATGAGACGGCATTGCAAAGTTTTTATTTTTGGGCTAAGGTTATGTAATGTATCAACTTTTAATAGTAGAAGAAAGTTGCCTTTTGCTCATGCATACCAGCAAATCTAACTTTGTCCCCTCCCTTTTTTAAAAAAAATAGTTAGTTTGGTATCTAATATGTCTTTCTAATGCTAATTTCAAAATCTTGACTGATTTTGAAGTGGAGATCATTTCATGTTTCATGCATTCCTTGAGATTTTAAGGTCCAGCATTGGTAATTAAAAAGTACAGGCAACAAAAATATTATAACTAATGATTTGAAAAGCCTGAACCAAAGTCTGTATTTGTGGTTTCAATTAAGGGGTGTGGCAACAAGTGGTACTTCAGTTCTCCCAAAATCAGAATATCCAGGATTCTAAGTATAACAGTTGTTAATACGTGCTGGTGTGATTTGAGTTTGACAGTTCTGTATTCTTCTTGAAATGATGCCATTGCCTGTCCCCACTCTGTATCTTGGTTATATTTGTAATTTATCTGCCTCATGAATTTTGATGATCTGCATGTCAGTCAAGTCTTGACTTGCATCTCCTGATCGTGTGCTGACTTCTTTGTGGTTGAATGATTTCTGTGGTTTTTATCTCTTGATATGTTCAGTCAAGTGATCCGTCAGATATAGACACATGGAAAGATAAAGGCCCAGGGCAGCTGTCCATCAAATGCAAAGAGGGGGTTGGCAGGTCCACGAAAGAATCTAAACCAACGATTGTTGTTCGAAATGATGTATGTTCGAAATGATCAGCCATTTCTGTTCTTTTGATGGACGTGGCATCTTGCGTAGTTGAAATTGCTACTCTTAACTCCTTTTGTAACTCTCTTGGACTTGCTTGTCTATTGTTTTTGCTGATGGCAGGTGGGGAAAGTGTTGCTTAATGCTTTGCTCTATCCAGGAATCAAGACCAATCCGCAGAAGAATTCCCTTGTTGCAATATTTCACACTGCAGTAATGCATTTTAATTCCTTATATCTGCTCTTTTATATAAACTTTAGCCTGGTTTAGCCTTCACTGGAAATATATACAGATTCACATAATATAACCATCCCATAGAAGGCTGATGTAATGGCAAGATGTTAATCATAGTGTTTAATGTAGTATCTCTATCATGGAACTTACAGCCGATGTTTTGTCTTATTATAGGGTGATGACAGCGGAAATAGTGATAGTGTTGTGGCACGCACTTTCTTAATTAGGACAAAAACACAGGAGGATCGGAATAATCTAGCGACAGCAATCCAAGAATATGCTCCCACCTCATGAAAGTCATGAATGATAGGAACACGGTTCTTAAAATTTTGCAGCAATTGGCTTCCAGGAACCGAGCCAGCTTGTCTTGGGGCTCCAAAATAACCGGGGTCAATTTTCGGAAGTCGGACCCCATGAAATCAAATGTATTTCTTTCTTTTACTTGTATTATAATAGGAGGAAAAGAAATGCTATGTTTTGTTTCAATCTTAAACCCGTACTATCCTTTTCCAGTGTACTTGTTTATTTGATGAATGGGCACGTCATCATATGGCTAGCATTATCCACGGTGTCCAAACGCCTCGATGCATGCAATGCTAACTAGTCGTCTTCTCTCTCCAAAGTGTAATCGAAGGCAATACGAAATGTAATAACAATACTTTGATGTTGGGCGAGATAAATGCGATTGAAATTTAATTATGTGCTACTTCTACTATGTACTCCCAAATTGCAATTTTTCCTCGTAAATAAAGCTGTAAAGCTACCATCGGAGTTCAGTTCCTCACATTCCCGAGACTTTCCATGTCAGCAACTATTAGAACTCGTTAATCCTGCCAAGGTAGCCCGGTCAGGGTACGAGTTGCATGTGCACACCTCTAGGCTCTAACACAAGTGAAAATCCAAGTGATGGGGCGGTAGGGATGCGAGTGGATGATGCCCGGCGAATCAGTGACGATGATAATAAATTGATCGAGCTCGCCAAGTCCTATGGTGTGATTTCTTCTGCTGTGGATACTGGATAGTTTAGACCCATTGAACCCTTCCTGCCGAATTTCTATCTTCTGCGTCATTTCTCCTATTCCACGGTTAACTGGAACAAAAGTATCTGACAAAGCAGGGAGCTTTCCTAAGGATACTTCTGCACCAGCCAAGAAAGAGAGCTTTAATTGGTGATTCATGGACAAATATACTAAATATATCGAATCAGAAGTGGAATCTGGAAACACTCCAGGGACCTGATTGATCTCATATGTGGAGCCAGAAGAAGCCGATCCTTTTTGAAAAATGGTTTCTGAAGATGGATGTGGATGCCTTTTTCATCTAATGTGTATTAACTATGATCTTACAAGCAGGAGATTGATGAAAACATATGTACCTTTATGAATTGCATCTAATTTCGAGTCAGTGCCTTCAGTATCAAACAAGAAATCTCTCTCAACTGCGATTCTTGGACTGAAGGTAAAGCTTAGAATTGATGAGACTGGGGATGAGTGCTCTATTCCACCCGATTCGTCATGGTTTCTGAAAGAAAAACCTCCGGATGCAGAGCACAGAGTGTTGTCGTTGACTAGGAAGGAAGAAAATGACGATGCGAGTGTATGAGATTGCCCCTGTTGATCCTCACCGGTTTCAGGCGATTCATAGGTGAAGCTGTAGGCTTGATCCTGGGCAATAAATGGGGTAGAGAAAGAAACTCCGGGAATTTCTAGCTGCTCGCGATTAAGGCTGTCCTGCAGGTAGGGTTCTTGAGCTAGCTGTGCACAATCCAGCACCCAGGAGTGAGCTGCACACCACAGTAACCCCTAAAATAAGCAAAACCCAAGGGCTGGTGGACTGATATTCAAGCAAATCAAAATCAGGGGTTTTGGTTTTTGATATGTTATGTATGCCAAAAGGAACAGACATTTGGTTTAAATAAAGCAAATTTTGCGATGAAATGCTTAATTCTACTAGTTTATAAAGAAGTAATAATTACAGGAAAACTGTTTATTTACCAACTGCATGGCATATTTGAAAACTGTTCATTTATCCTAAAAAAATCAATTCTACTCTGGGTCAGAAAGCCTTTTTCCGATTACTGCCCTGAATGGCACACATCAGCATACCTAACACCTGTGCGGCATTAAGCCTCTTGGAAGGATCCTTACAGAGCATTCCAGTGATCAAGCTCTTTGCAGATGCAGATATATCATCCCAGAATTCTGGGGGGAACCGTAGTTCTGCAACCCTGACTGCATCAAAGATCCTTGATTTGGTCTCCCCCCAAAATGGAGGCATACCACTTAAGAGAATGTAAGGAATAACACCAGCACTCCACCCATCAGCAGCCTGGTTATAACCTCCAGCCAGCACCTCGGGAGCAATGTAAAATGGACTTCCAACTGTCCCGTTCAAGCTATGTCCTGCAAACGCAAAAACCATGAGCTTACAAGGGAAATCAAGAAAGAAGCTGGGATGAGTCACTGAGCACGTCATTGAGTGTGACCGATCTATCTTTAGAGATGGATTTTCAAGCTGAAACCTCACCGGTCAACTTATCCGAGCATGCCCTTATAATACCAAATTGTCCCCACCCCAATTGCTCCCCAAGAACATACTGGTCTTTCAAGTTTGCGATTTCGTTCGAGTCCAAAATTACATCCGTCAGGCTGGGTATTCTGTAGCCATGGAAAGGAGTTGAAGGTCGTGTAATATTGTCGCTATTGCCTATGTCGTTACCAAAAGGGTGAGGCGATCTTAATTGCGAGAGAACATAAACAGAAGATCACTTCAAAGCCAACTGTATCAAACCGCAGTCCCAGGTGTCCTTTATGGAACTCTACATATGAGTCAGCTCAGTTCTTTGGCCAGAGGCGAAACCAAACCACCTGAAACTCTTACATGGATAAAGCATCCAGAAGAGGAGCTTTCCTAGTCCAAAAGTGAATCTTTCTTCTTGAACAATATGATAACCCTTCAGTTTCCAAAGACAAGTTGCTGGAAATTTTCAGAGAGTATATGTGAAGCTCAGTTTAAGTTGATCAAATCTCGAAATTCTTTCCCCTTTTTTCCCCTTCCTATATGATCTGTAACTTGAAAGTTGTAACACACCCATACTGCAAATTTGCATTAAATATCTAAAGCTAGACTCAACCTCAGCAAAGAGTAATGAAAAGCAATCCCCAAACAGAACTCAAATTTCAAACTCACCATATAAGAATCCAAACTAAACTTCAAACTCAAAGATCTGTGCAAAACTGCCCAGAACTTTGCAAGTGAGAACATGAACAGAAACCAAAAACAACTCCACGTCGTACACCAAAATTGAATACCAAGTCCTACCAACACTAAACCCAAAACAGCCATTAAAGTTCACGTCTATTCATGTTTAGGGTATACTCATTTAACTAACCCGTTTCATTTTTTATGGCTTAAATTATTAGGCTGAAGTTTAACTTAGAACTTTTAAGTTTTTTTGTTTTTATGGGTTCATGAATAGATTATTTGGGCTTAGATTTTAGAATAGGTTTTGGATCATGCTTATATTGGTTTTGGTTTTAACTAAAAAGCCTAGTCCATGCATGACTTAACAAGAAATTATCAAAGAAAAATGCAGTCTTGGGTCCTTAAGGTTTGTTTAGCAAAAACACTCCAAGAAAAATTTCAAATCCTGTTCTTTTTTTTTATCTTTTAGATGTTTAGCCAAACATTACCTAATCAATGTCAATAACATTCTAAAAAAATTCAAGGAGCATTTTATATTTTATTTATGGATCTTCGCGTGCTTCTTTTCAACAACATTACTTAATGTCAGGTTATAGACTTATATTGTAAGATATATATATATATATATATATATATATATATATATATATATATATATATATATTTAAAACACTTGATATTCTTATGAGATTTCAAGAAATCCAAAAAAAGATTTATTTCAAATAAAAATATATATATGCATACGATTAAATCCTAATTTTTTTCTTTATGTATATTTTCTAAAAGATAAAATCACATTTCATCATGTTTTGAAAATACAAAAGCAGATATTGTAACTAGTTTATGTTTGTCCATTGATATTTGACTAGAATATACAAAAAGTCTCACAGCAATTACTTTAATATTCATAGTGTTAGGATTTAGCTGTAAACTTCAATATTTAAGGGTATAAAATTATACTATAAAGTACACTCCCCACTTCTTTCCCGGTCAGATTTTCCATCATATCTAAATATATGTTTGTTTTAAAAGAATAATAAATAGAAGAAAATTACCGAGTTATGATTGGGTTGTAACTCTTAAGAGAGAAAGGATGTGATAGCATGTTTTGAGATTACAAGGACTAACTTACAACTAACGCTTAAACTGGCAAAGCTAGCGCGGGCGTGACTGACGCCCGGACAAGAGACAGCAAGTGGGTTTTGTTTGCCTTAAACAATGAGGCAATGTGGTATGGCCACGTAGCCTGGCCCACCGTGTGTGTACTGCAATTTATAAACTCGGCCCCCCCATGGGCTCGGTGGTTTTAGCATATCCAGCTGACAGTAGCTGATTATGCGGTCTAGCAGCAAAAACAACAGAATCATACAAGGCAACAACCTCTTTTCTTGATGATAAAACTTTTTTCTTTCTCAGCGATTGAGATTGAGAGGTTCAATTACCTTTTTAATTACAATTCACTCGCGATTGATGTGAAGAGATTGGTCTTCAGTCAAGTTTTTTTTCAAAAAAAAAAAAAACAATTTTTGAGATATTATACAATGTTAAAAAAACAATCGTCTGTATCAGTGAGAAATCTCTGCCTCGGCCATGGGGAAATCTGATCCATCTCAGAAACAACAATTTCTTCAAAAAGAACACACGCAGCTAGCATTAATGGGTGTCGAGGAATGGGATACGCCTGACAGGATTTGATTCGGCTGAAGCGCAATCCATGTGAAGCCTCTGCATCATTAAACCTGCTGTGGATTCTGTACCTGCGAATCATAAAGTCTGGCTTGCTTGGCTACCTTGTCAGGTATTCAAGAATCGCTTTCGCCATCTCATCTCTCTTCGTTAATGCAGGGCGTGTTTGGTGAGAAGTTAAGTTGTCTGAAAACTCAGGGAAGGAGACGAAATAAGGTTCACCAGATGACTTCTGACCCCTCAACGACACCGTGTAACGTATTCTTGATCCAGGAGGTAGTTCTTGGTTGGATTTGGACGAGGCAAAACTCGAGCCTGCAATTAGTCTGGTCTCTGGTGAGACTCGTACAGCGCCTTTAAGTGAATTTAACAATGAAACGACCCAACATAACTTGAATAAACCCTCTTTTTAGCATGAGCGGTTTCAGTCAAGGCAGATTATCACTGAAAACAAAAGACATGGGTGTTACCAGACAATTAAAAGTTTTTTTATATATTCATTTCTAATTTATAAAGTTACCTTGATCTTATCATTTAAGTCGTAAATTTAATTAGTTAACTTGAATTTTTTTCTTCTTTTTTTTATTGATTGATTTTAATTTCGTCTTTTAATAATAGTTTGATTGAGAATTAAACTTTATAATTTATTCTGGTTTGTTTTTTTGTGAGATTATTTTCATTTCATGACCAATTATAGGTTTGGCAAGACTATTTTATCCTAATTCCTTTTTAATCAAATATTTTTTTCAATTTCATCTACCAAACTGAGTTAATTAGGGACTGAGTTTCACAATCTATTCTTCAACACAGTAATGGAAGGATATGTTTTTTTTTTTCCTCTCAAAAAGAAAATAAAAAAGTTCCATTCGTACTTTTCTTTCTATGGTGGAAATTAAGAGGTGGGATTCTTTAATCATTTTCACCTTTCTTGCTCTAAAGTATGTCGTGCTGCCGTTTTGATTTGTTGGATTTGAATCGCTAGATTCGGGCAAGGAAAAAAAAAGGAATAGGAGAAAAGGGTGAGAATGATGGCTTCTTTTTCTTGAATTTCAAGGCAATGAGATGAAGGCCACTGCTGGAAACAAAACAAAAACAAAGCAATTAGCAGCAAAAATAAAAAACAAAAAAAAATATCCAGACAATAAAATCATTTTAATTAAAATAGCATGTTTACCATACCTTTTTCTAGAAAATCACATTGATTATTTGCGAGATAGTCTAACTCCTTAGTTCATTCTATTAAAACCGCTACGTGCACGCTAGCAAGTGGACGACACATGCATCATCATCTCACGTCCAAGCATCACTTTTGATCACGATCATTTATATAATTTTTGTCTTGGATCATTTATTTTTCAATTTCATCCATTATTATCTTGTTGATCTAGAACTATGTCATGTTATTCCTTCCACAAGGCTAGTTCTAGGCTCATGACCATGATAACAGGTTTTGAAAGTCAGCACGGGTTAACTTTGTCTTTTAAGATTTTTTTTTTAAAACCAGGTGTTTTTTCAATATTTCTCCTCAACATTTAATTTTTTAATTTATTGTGAATTGGTCCTTGAGCCTTTTCTTTTATTTTCTCTCTATGAAATTATCTCAATCTTATATAGAATAGTAAGGTTAGTGAGTTAAACCAGGTTAGCGTGATTATTTTTTTATTTTATTATTGATTTGTTTGATAATTAAATTTTATATATTTTTAACGTTGAGAATTTTTACTATCAATCTATTTTTTATTGATGTAGTTTTCATTGATATTATTTAAATGAAATCAATCTTGTTATAGACGGTAAACTTAATGATTCAAATCTTGATTTTTATATTGTTTTAGAAGCACTTATATTTTTATATTGAGAGAATTTAGATTAACCCGTGAATAAGAAACACCCGTGTCCAAGTATATACTGACTTGGCAAGTTTTAAAATTAACGTTCCAATAATTGGAGACCCAAACCTCGATTCCAAACGCAGCAGCAGCATGGAAGATACAAAAAGGACCTTCAACTCCATTCCCAGTAGCCACCACTGCAAACCTGCCACGTGTACACCTTTTCGAACCTGTCCCCTCACTAACTTTTTCTGTGCTGGCATTTATCTTTTGGATACGATCGAGTACAGAATCAATGGCAACATATTCGCCTGTCCCTCGTCACCAAATAGTTGCCTTTTAGAGCCGCACGTGACAAAGTGGAGGTCAATGGAACTTTTGGTACCCTGTATTGTTTCTCTCTTTCAATATGATCCCCACGTGCTCTTTTATTTTTTATTTTTACCTGTATTCATGGGATCAAATGATGGAAATTAACATATTAGACACTTTAAAATAACTTAAAGGAAAAAAAAAGTTGGAATAAAATGGGATTTAAGGATCATCTGCTAAGAAACAAATATGCAGTGGCCAAATCAAGAGAAGATGAAAAGTATAAGTACTAACCAGACCTGAAAGGGTGGAGTAGAGATAGCAAAACACTGAGGAGAAGGAGCAACGTGTGTCATGTGTGCCACGCTAAGAGCACCTGGCCAATCGCTGTAAGGACGTTTCTGGCCTCATTTTACGTTTTTGTCCTTTGACTGTTGTCTTAGCTTCCTGCGGGATAATTGTGGATAAAGATATTTGTTTCTGAGAGAATACCCTTACCAGTTTCCTTATCTACAAAATTACCCCGTCCACGTTTTCTTTTATATTTATAATATTTTTTGCTTATTATGCGTTTTTTACACGATTTATATTCTCCTTAACCTGTTATACTTATAATCACTTGATTAATTATTTCATCATGTGATCTTTACACTAACAAAGCACTAAGAAAGGTATTAAATCCTTGTAGCTATACCCACATAGCACTATCTATCTATATTTTATGTTTCTTTATTTAATATCATCTTGCATTAATAAGACACTCAAATGTCTGAATAAATCACTGTATTCTCACATGTAAAACACTATTTATTTGAATAGTATATTGTGTTTTTTTAATATTAAGTTATTTTAGTAATTGCGCTTTGTAATTTTTTTTATTTTTTTGTCATGTTATGTATAGGTCTTATTAATTTAATTTCTCTCTCTCTATTTTAATTTTCAACATTAAATCTTTTGAAAGTGTGGTTTCATATATATTTTTCATTTAGTTTCTATGAATTTATCTAAAACTCATAATAATAATAATAATAATAATAATAATAATAATAATAATAATTTTATGGTATTCTTGTTGATAAAATAAAGATCAAGTGCAAAAATACATGGAAGGTGCTCGAAAAAAATAATTGATTTAAGTCATGCTATCATTTTAACTACAAGGTTAATGTTATCACAAAAGTATGTGTTATGTGGATACAACAAATACCGGTGAAGCAAATTTGAGATTTGAAATTCATTACTTTATCAATGAAAGATAGATAATTTATCGATTGTTATATCTTATATAAATTTTAAGATGAATGGAATGTGGTTGATATACATCTTTGAGATTAATATAAAAGAAATTTGAACTTGAGAAAAGTTCTTTCTAGTTTGGGGACACAAGTGCATGATATTTGTTTTCTTAATATGCAAATTTATATCAATAGACATGATTTTCTATTTGATCAAGCGACTAGACTAAGATTTTAACATGATATTTTAGAGGCTTAATTTTACTTTAAGTTAAAAGTTTATAGCAAACATGGATAAAGAAGGCCTTTTGATAATGGATGGAAATTGTTGTTTGAATTTTTCTATATTTTCTTAATTGTTTTACGATTTTTTTTCTTATTTGGTTTATATATTTTTTTTATTTTTCCAGCTTTATTTTTCTTTTCTTATATATTTATATTTTCTAGTTTGTTTATATTTTTTTATAAGTTTATCTAGGGATTTGTAGACCTTGTAAATAGACATACTACCTAAAAATATAATACATAGTAATAAAAAATCTTGAATAAAGGTTTTCTGTGTGACCAATATTCACTATAATTTTGTGTTCTTATGATTTATATCTTTTTTGTGGCTTCTGCCTATGTCACATGCAAGGCTGTCAAAATCACGATTTTGACATGAAATAGAATTGATTTTTGAACTCGGATCGTAAAATTGTACCTGAAATTTTTCCGTACAAAAATCATAAATCCGCAGCTAAAATCGTGTAGGTAGAAAAATCATAAGTAAAATATTTTTGAATACAATACAAAATAATTATGGCCATAAAACTTCATTGGTTAAGGTTTATACATGATTTAAAATAACTTAAAAATATATTAAAAAACAATTATGTCCATAGAATTTAATTAGGTAAAAACTAACAAATTTAAAATAAATATTCTGCTGGCGTGCTATGTAAACTAAAATCAGTCTCATTACTATCATCTTCCTCGCTATTTCTATTGCATTCATCAAAAACATTATTATTGAAAGGATTATTAGTACTATTACTTGTACCAATACCGATATTGCTAGTACTAGCTCCAACTCTAACAAATTATCTCAACATTAGCACATGAAAATGATCTAAAAACACCAAAAAAAAAATTTAAAGTAAAAAAAATCAAAAAATTTAAGTATAAACTTTAAAGTTAATATTTAAATCAATATATGAGAATCAAGAATTTTTTATTGTCTAATAAATGGTCTTATACGTGCATTTAAAAAATACTGATTTTCTTATTTTTAAACCCAGGAAAGAGAGAGAGAGAGAGAGAGAGAGAGAGAGAGAGAGTGATGGACATGGATAGGGCATGGCATGGCATGACATGGCCTAGCCTGGGGGGGGGGGGGGGGGGTTATTTTCTTATTTTCAAACCTAGGAGAGACCGAGAGGGGGGGGGGGCATGGCCTAGCCTGAGGGGCGCCGGAAGGGACAGCCCAACAAGGCATGGCAAGATTTACGATCCAGACCGATTTGAGTCTGATTTTAATGGGGTCTGATTTTTCTACTCGATTATACCAATTGTGTTATTTTGATTCTTATAATCGTATGATTTTGCGAGTCAACTCTAGATTTTAACTATAATGGTCGCATGGCTTAAAAGACCAGGCCAACGTGACTAATCTTTTAATAAAAAGTCTAAATGCATATGGTCTTTTGAAAAAAATATGGTGAATAACACGTTATTTGCTTATGTAGAATACATGTCGTCCTTTACAAGAATCTTCAACATCTTATGGTAATTGGAAAAAATCAAGTTCGAGTTTTTTTATCCTCAAAACTCAATTCTAGATGTATTTTCAATAAACACAACTAAAAGTCTCTACAACCTCATTTCTAACCCTAAAACACACTATAACTAGTTTAAAAATCCAGAACCAAGTCAAATCAAAACACATTTTTTGATTTTGATATGTTTTATATTATATGATTTAAGGCTCAAACCACCTTTAAAGAACTCATCTCTTCAACAAGAACCTGATGATACCAAAATCAACGTATTTTTATAATGAATCAAAAGATCACTCACGTCTTTATTTTTAACATCTCTCTTTCTTTAACTGTATGAGATTAAAATATAACAAAAAAATTAGGTTTCATGACAAAACCATAAAATTTAAAAAATTTATTACCAGAAAGTAAAAGAGATGCATCCAATGAAAAATGCAATGTGAACGATGTAACATCCATAATCTTTCAATATTTTCTTGTAATTGTTAATTAATGGTTTTATTTATTAAAATTTGGGAGAGATTATAAATGTTATTTTTCAAACAAAAATTACACAATGAGCATTACTCACAAGTATAAATATTATAATGAATATATTTTCATTTGTTAAATAAAATATTGTCAATGGAAACAATCCTAGTTTGTGAATATTATTATTTTAAGTCAAAATAAACAAACAAAAAGATTATCCAGGTGCCAATTGATTACCGAGAAAAGCAAATAAAAAAAGTGTTAATTGATGATTGTTGTTAGCATTGTTGTTTTAAACTAGTACAACCATTATTTGTATTATACTTATTTGTTGGACCCCGGAAAAAGTGAGATGGAATAGATATTCTAGATCTCTGAGAGTATGGAAAAAATAGGCAAATTTTTGGTGGATAATTTTGCCTCACAATAAAAATGCTAATTGATATAATTAAGAGGTTTAAGCCTCAGTCAATAATAAAGTCATATGTTTATGGAAAATCTAATGTTTCCCCTACCCCTTTTCATCTAACCAGAGCTCATGACATATGGTTGACCAGGCATTACCAAACTCGTTGGCCTTCAAAACACCACACTAGTGTTTAAACCCTATCCTTTCTCTATTTGTAATGTGAAATATAGATGAAATTGGAAGTAAAAAACTTCAAACCCTTGCCCTTTTTATATATATAATCCCAAATTGATTTTTTATCAATTCCATTTTCCTCTCGCTTTCAACCCTTTTGTTTAGCCCCCTTTCATCCTATTTGACAACTAACTAGATGTTTCTTTACCATATTATTTTGGGTTTTGCTCTTCTTTTTTAAGTTTTCCATGTATGAAAACATGGGGTTTTCTTTCCATTATCTAACTATATAATATAGAATGTTTTTTTTAAGAGATGTTACATATTTTTCTTTGATTCGTGTTAAAAATAGAATTGGAGATCTTATGGGTGCTTAGAAGTTGTTGTCGTGTTAAATTTCTCTACTTCAATAGACCATACAATATGTTCTTTTACCATGAGCTCCAATCAAGATTGTAAGTACAATCATTGAACTTTCCATTACCAAATAAAAACTAACATTATGGTTGATCAAATGATGCAACAACTAAATGTTTTTATATGCTTTGGATCTTACAACCATACCCTAGTTTATTAATAGTTTCTTCTTATTCTCCTCCTTTTTATTCTTTCCTTTTTAGATAAAAAACTGTATTAGTATTCTATGCGATGCTGCAAACTGGACTACATTCTTTTAGCTTGAAAAAAATAAGAGATGATTATGTTTTTTTTAAAATAAATAAGAGAAATTTGACAATCAAGCCAAAATTCATTTTAATCGTTATGTTTAATAAACTTTTTTATTTAAATCAATTTGAAATAAACATTGATAGACATATAAAATTTATTAAATAAAATAAAATAAAAGCAATACTATGTAAGGTTGCACATATTAAAAATACCATATATATATATATATATATATATATATATATTTTAAAAAATAAATTTGATACACATAAAATATATAAAAAAAGTTACATGAATCATATCAACCTCATTAAAAATTCAAGACACCCAATATAATTAAAAACTAATTGATATCTATTTAAATGTGAAATCATACAAAGAAAACAACATAGAAGAGGTATTAACTAAAAACAAACCTTAAAAAATATTATAAAAAGATATAAAAGGTATCAATTGAAAAAAAAAATAGCAACAAGAAAGGAAAAGCCCAAGCTTGTGCGTTTGAGCCTACTATTTATTCTTAAAAAAGAATCAATAGATGACTCGTAACTCATTGTGGTAGACAACATATTGTTTGTCAAACAAGATTTTTATCACCACTATGATGGATGAATCAGACATATGAACTTGTTGACCTAAAAAACCTTATTTTTCAACCTATTTCATCCACAAATTACCCTATTAACACTCCCAAGACACCAATAAACCAATCTATCAACCTAACAAACCCAGAAAATGATCCAAAACACATAATCAAACCAGAAAAAAACATCTCATCAATGACTTGAATTTGTTTTTAGGCTATGTTGAGGATTAAAACAACTACCATAAGACTCTCCTCGTCTAGTGACCATTCACATAAAATTTAACTTATTTGATGGCTAGATTCGTCGCCGATAAAGAGCTTTCATTATCTTCATTTGAATCTAGTGACCTCTCTCTCTCTTCCCATGAAAAAAAGATTGAAAAATAATGACAATGAAATTTTGCACCAAAATATAATTTTCTAAAATTAAAAAGACTAGTCTTCTAATAGCAAAAATAGAAGATAAAGGACTAATTTTGCTTTCTAAACAACTTTTACAGCCACAATCTACATTACCCGTGATTTTTACTTTAAGCTTATGTCTTACAATTCAACCTTTATTATCTAAAAAAACATGTAATTGACCGCCAATTTAAGCTCAATAAAACTTAATTGTGCATAATAAAAGTTTGACAATAAATTTGTATATTTTATTTTTTAAAATCACTTTTCTATCCACAATAAATATAATCTAAACCAATCACTATATGAAATCAAGAAAGCAAACAAAACTCTTTGAAATACCCAACGAATTTCCTGGGGTTTAACTCAAACAACAATGTGTTCTTTCATATATTAAATGACTCTGTTTCTCATGTTATAATTTTAGGCTGGATTCTTAAAAATCTTATAAGAAAAATTATTTTGTGAATCTTATTTTATAATAAATAACTCAACCAACTAAGTAGAATAAATAAATCTAACAGTTTTCATTGTTAAGAAAAAAACCTCGTCACACGTTTTATATATCATGATATTTTTAAATGATTTTTATTTTTATCGTGAATAAATTAAAACCATAAAATATTATAAATATTACATATTTAGAAAACAATTTAACAATAACAATAAATACTCCAGCGGTTTGCGATTGTGATAGACAAGCTTTTAATTTTTTTTTTAATGTTTTAGTATTATTTTAATGTGCAGAGTTAAAAATTAAAAAAATAATAATTATTTTAATATAGTTTTAAATAAACAATGTAATTCTAAACGTATTTAAAAAAAATTAAAAAAAATTAAAAAACAAATATTAATCATTCTTTCCAACATGCTATTAAAGAAAGCCGAAAGTCTCTCAAAACATGCTATTAAAGAAAGCCAAAAGTCACAGAATCGTAATTAAAACAAAAAACCAGTCCTTTAACACTGAACGATAAAGAAGCACTTCGATATAGGACCTCGGTCTGCTCCCAGAAAGGCATAAAAGAAAACCTTGAACTCGGAGCCGTGTCGTTTGCTTAATCGGCGGCGTGAAGCGCCTCCATTCTCTACCGCACTTACCCTCAAATACTCACTTCTCCGCCCAGCCACTCTGCTGCTCCCTTCTATATTCGTTAGCCACCATTAGACATATCCTTCAGTTCCCCCCAACTCTCCCCTGTGTCACTCGAAAAGCAAAGAATCCCCTGTATCAAGAACCAAAAGAAATTATAGTACATTCTCTTTATACAAACTAAAGTTAGTATCTTCTCATGTTTTTTTAGCTTTGGAGGTCTTATTTTATTGCGTATATTATTATTCCGCATGTATGATTGTTAGGTTGTTTGATCAGTGACCATGATCATATGATCATGTCCTGTTTTTTGGATTTTCTCGAATGTGGGTTTCTTTTTTCGGGTTTTAGTGTGTTTGCATGCGAGTTTTGACTGTGGAGGATTTGTTGGAATTCAAGGGTTTTGGTGAACGTGTTTGTATTTCTTGTTTTGGATGTTTGAAAAGTGCAACTTTATACAATGTGGTTAGTGAATTGTTGTTATTTCGATGAATCTTGATTGTTCAGTGCAAGTTTTTGTTGGTTTTGAGTTAGGTTTGCTACAAAACCATGGTCTTTTTGCCTTGTCAGTTGAAATATTGAGCCAACAAAAGTAAGGGGTAGGTGGGTTATGTGTGTTGTGCATCCAGTTGATCAATGGGTGATATGGTTGATCATTGCTGTCAAACCCTTTTTTTTCCACTTAAGAAATACAAGTCTAGGTGTTTAATTATGATGATTTTGGAGGGAATGTGTTTGCTTTTGGTGGATAATTAATTGGTGTGGCCCAAAATCTCCAAACTACAGAAAGCAGGGGATTAATGATTGAGTATGTGATACTGATTCGGTTACTCGCTTGATGTTTGCATCCAATAACGTATGTTTTTATCTGCTAGAAGTAAATTTGGTAGTTTGGCATTTTTGTTGTTTGTTTTTTCAGATTATTCCAATATTCTTATCGATTAACTTGTTATTATCATTGGACAGTAGGAGAAAACATAAGTAAAGGTGTGGATAACGGATGAAACTGCAGAGCATATTGACGTGATGCATGTGTGACATGTACGTTTCATTTAATTGGATGCGTCATGCAATGGAAATTTTATGGTGTATAAGTTGTGACTAGTGACAACATGGGCCCATACGACGTCAACTCTCAGCAGCACGAGCGACGTCAACTCTCAGCAGTAATAGTATGAGACTCCAGTCTGAAAGAATCAGAAGTGGTTGTTTGTCATATGATTTGATTTGTGTTATGGGCCCATAACTGTTATGCTGCCTCTAGTATATGTTGAACACCATAAGATTACTCATTATGCAACATAAACTAAGTAATTTGGTTATAGTGACTGTTTCTTGCTATGATTGCATTTTAGTGTTGTGTTATTCCAGGCTTGTGTGCTAGCTTTGATGGTGGAAAATCTGGTGAACTCTGATCTTGTGATCATTGAATGCGGTCATAATATAATTCAGAGCACGGAATAACACAAAGCAAGCTATTTCGGCTGCTATCTATTGCCTCTAGAGGCAATTTCATGGTTGAGTTTGGCTGAAGAGGAAAAGGAATAAACTAGATATAATCACCCCTTTGGCATGCTTTGCATTAACTGCCAACATTTGAAGCTGATGCATTTATACATGCGAAACACCTGCTAGGTTAAGACAGTATGGTAGATAATTGAAGCTCTTACAAGCAAAATGAGTAAACTTAACAATCTTAAATAAATGTTTGAATTATGTTGTTTCATAGAATTTTCAGATTTTTAAAATCAGCCATAGATGGTGCATCAACTTTCAGTCTCTTCTTTCCATTTTCTCTTTTTGCTTCTTTCTTTGATATTAATAGGGTGGATAACCTGTAAGGTCTCTCAATAAGGCTTCAGATTTGCTGATGGCACATTTCCTTGGCTTTCCTAATATCTAGACTGATGTTTTTTTAGGTTGGCCCAACCACTTGCAAGGATTCCTTGCTATACCACTAACAGGTTTAAAGAAATCAACTTTTTTGTGTAGGAAAGTTTCATTCTCTTTATAAAAGCTGTTGAATTATTTACTTTATTCTAATCTTTTCTGGTTGTTGCACTCACCCCCACTTTCCCCCTCTTATGATCTCATGGGATCTGCAGGTTGCTTGATTTGTAGTGATAAGCTTGCTGGGTGTAATGGAGATTGATTTTTCTGAAAAGCAGCAAGTGCCATCTGCTCTTATAACTGGGATAGCTTTTGGTGTTTCAACTAAGGCAGAAACGGTATGCATTTTTAGTTGGATTCTTTTTTTTTAAATGAAATTAGAGAAGGCAGAGTCATCACAGTAATATACCTTATGGTGGTGTATCATCTTTGATTACCACAGCAGCATTAACATCTTATATTCATATCTCTGTGTTAACCACTCAGTGAGGTTCTAGAATTCACTCTTCCCTATAAACCCAGTGACTCTCCAGATCCCCTTAAGGCGTATCATTTCTATCAGTTTGGTAAATTTATTTCTATCAAGCTTCTGTTTGTTTCTGAAACTCTTCTGGCATCCAATGCCACTTCTTAGTTCTTATTTTGGTTTATTTATTGATACTTTTTGATTTCAAAATTTAGACATGCTACCTTATTTTTTATATAAAATGGCTATTCAATTTCTACATAAGCTCAAGTGGTGATTAATATTTCTAGTTTTATTAGGTGGTGCATTTTTCATATAAAAAAATTGATTCTTGTCATGTTGTGACAGGAAAAACTTTCAGTTCTAAGTATTGATGCTGTAAGTGAGGTCACTGATCCTAAGCTGGGACTTCCAAATCCATCTTTGCGGTGCTCCACATGTGGCTCTGGGGATATAAAGTCGTGTGAAGGTATTGTGGATGTCTACTTAAATTCTGCAGACAGATTAGCATCTATACTACCAGAGATTGTGCTAATATATTATTATCACTTTCAGGTCATTTTGGTGTTATTAATTTTCCATACACAATAGTACATCCATACTTCTTGTCTGAAGTTGTACAGATTCTGAATAAAATTTGCCCAGGATGTAAATCTATTCGATTGGCCAAGGTCAGGTACCTCATTCCCTGTGCTTTAATCTTTTCCTTTTTGCTATTTCCCTTGTGATAAACTTAAAGTTTTTGTATTATGGCTAAGTTATATATGCTCTTTTCTATGTTTATTTATGATTGTTGCCAGATTTTTCTCTATTTTCATGACTAGTTTAATTAGTAATCAAAACTATCCATGCGAGAATGAATGTTAATACAAGCGCACGTGTAGATATGTTAAATCTGGATTTGAGCACCTGCATGAGCGTCGAGTTAAGTATATTAAGTAGGTTCTTGTTTGTAATGTATTCCACTTCCACAGACTATACTGTGCAGACTTTTTTTCCTTTTACCCTTGTGATTTGGATAAAAAAACAAAGTTATATTTGTTTTTATTTAAATGTAACAATATTTGAAGAGGAAGTGCTTTGAAATAAGTAGATCAGTAGAGAACCTTGATTGTGTGGGGCATGACTTTAGCAGTTAAGCACAACAAATATTTAGGTGTTATTCAGGTAAAATAGAATTTTCTTGGGAGGCTTAATCATCCACAACTTGAACTTGCTTTTCACTATGTCATGGGTTGATCAAAAAAAGTATATTGTTCTTTACAATTTATTTAGGATAGGGCATTTAATCACTTGGAATTTTGCAATTAGCACAAACCATTCTGTTTTACCATGTTCATTGAATGAATCACCAGGTTTGGTCTGGAAAACTTTGAGAAAGCATTGATTTTTCTATTGGGATGGTTCTTTCCCCTTGCTGTTCTAGATCCTTGAAATCTGTTTTTGTTTGTGGTTGAAGATTGATTATAGATAACATCAGTGTTTGGTGCTTTGCATGTGAGCTACTGCAGGTGATCTAGTCTTCCTTTTATTGATGTTTTCCTTTTTCTATTTTGTGCATATATTCAGGCGACAGAGTTGATAGCTAAAGAAAATCCACAGAGAAAGGGCTGCAAATATTGTGCTGTAAGTCTGTCCAGCACTTGATGCAATCTTCTTTCTTTTGCTCATAAGTGGTTTCGTATTAATCACTGTATTACAAACAGGGAAATTCACTAGGTTGGTATCCCCCAATGAAATTCAAAGTCTCCAAAGAAATTTTCAGAAAAACAGCAATTATAGCAGAGATCAGGGAAACTTTGTCAAAAACCCCCCAGAAAAGATTCAAGAAAATTTTGGCTGCTGACTATTGGGATATTTTTCCAAAAGATGATCAAGAAGAAGAGGAAGAAACCATTGCAAAACCAAACAGGAGAGTTCTATCACATTCACAGGTGCCACAGCATTGTCTTATTGTATCATGATATCTCATTCACCCAATATTTCTAATTGAATGTCATGCAAGTGTTTTTTTTTTACCTTCCACTTCAATTAATGTCATCAATCTATTTAAGACCCGTTTCTTTTAGTATGTTATAGTTTCACCATATGTTAATACTCTAAACAAGGGCACAAAGATGAGTTTAATATCTTGACTTTATGTTTCCTGCCCGATCCATTAGTGTTCCATATATCTAAAAATGTGACAATTTTAGCATTTCATTGTAATCAGTTATGGTGTAACTGACAAACACTTGTTCCTGGATTAGTTGAATAGTTTCCATTAATTGCTTTTCCCTCGGACCTCTCTTTATAATGATACAGCTAGTTTTATGCAGACTGTCAATTTGTCACAATCTTCTACATCTTGAATCCACATGCTATGGCAGATCCTGCTTAATGTGAAGTCTAGCATAGGCAAAGTCATATTGCTATTCTAAGTTGATCAAAAAATGGCAACATAAATTATTTCATATTCTAAGAAATCAAGTTTACAAAAAGAAGACCATTTCCTTTGCATGAGTTATGGCTCTATTGTCATGATTTATATGCTGGTGCCAAAATTCTTAAGGGTTACGCTGCCACTAAAAACTGTTGGCATCATGAAGATTGTTCTCATAAATCCACTGTTACAGAATAGAATGGGGAGGAGAAATGTGGGTGGGGTTGGGGTGTTTGATGGCTTCCTTTAATCTCTTTTGTATCTTTCCAGGAAGAGCTGCGTGTTCAGGTTTAAGGAGTGAAGGACATAAGATGGGTTGAAAATGATAGGTTAATAATGATTCCACTGCCCATTTAAGTACGTGAATCTCTTGGAGGTGGTGTCTATATATTCTTTAGAATGCCCTTGTATGCTTGTATCCCCTTAGAAATCATTCATAAATAATGAACAACATTCCTGCTTACTCAGTTTTTTTTTGTATATGCATCATAGTTTTGAGTTTTATTTGTAACTTAGTATGGCTTCAGGATTCAGCAATCCTGTTCATTGATTCACAAATATAGCTCGCTGTCCTTGTGTCATTTTGTATTTTATAAATTGAATGCTGCTATATTGTTTATGTTATCTATGTCTTACACTAAGCTTTTGTGTACATGATGACTACCTGTCTGGTTTCAGGTTCGACATTTGTTGAAAGATGTTGATCCAAATTTCATAAAACAATTTATTTTGAGGACAGACACAATTTTCCTCAATTGTTTCCCAGTAACGCCAAATTGTCATCGTGTGACAGAAGTTACACATGCATTTTCTAATGGGCAGCGATTGATCTTTGTAAGAATTGTTTCTTCCTCCACTTCATTTGTCTTGATTATCTTGGATTGCATGTTACAGCAGCTTGGAAAACTTCCAGAACTGTTCTCATGTGTCTGTTGTGCTTGTAGGATGAACGAACTAGGGCTTACAAAAAAATGGTTGATTTCAGAGGGGTAGCAAATAAGTTGAGTTTTCACGTTGTGGACTGTCTGAAAACTTCTAAGGTAAGACATGGCTTCTTTTTTTTACTTTGCTCAAACTGTATTGGATTTGAATCATTCGATATTTGCAAAAAGTTTATGCTTTTATCCTTAAAATTTATTCTTCTAATTCACAGCTAAACCCAGACAAGTCAGGAAATATTGATCCTTTTACTGCTCAACCTAAGAAAAGCAACGATTATGTTAATAACGCATCTGGTTTGAGATGGATCAAGGATGTCATTCTAGGTAAACGGAATAATCATTCATTCCGTATGGTGATAGTAGGGGATCCTAATCTCCAGCTGCACGAAATTGGCATACCTTGTCATGTTGCTGAGAGGTTGCAAGTTTCAGAATCTCTCACATCTTGGAATTGGGAGAAGTTGAATGCTTGTTTTGAGAAAAGCCGTTTTGAAAAGGGTGACATGCATGTTCGTAGAGAAGGGAATCTGGTTCGTGTTTGTCACATGAAAGAGCTTCGTCTTGGCGACATCATTTATAGACCTCTTAATGATGGAGATACGGTCTTGATCAATAGGCCCCCATCCATACATCAACACTCTCTCATTGCTCTCTCTGTTAAAGTCCTTCCAGTGCCTTCAGTTCTTGCAATTAATCCTCTCTGTTGCCCCCCATTCCGTGCTGATTTTGATGGTGATTGTCTGCATGGCTATGTTCCTCAATCAGTTGACACCAGAGTTGAGCTAACTGAGCTTGTTTCCTTGGATAAGCAGTTAACTAATTGGCAGAGTGGCAGGAATCTTCTTTCTCTTAGTCAAGATAGTTTAACTGCTGCTCACTTGGTCTTGGAGGATGATGTTTTCTTAAGTTCTTTTGAGTTACAGCAACTGCAAATGTTTCGACCTGAGCGATTCTTGTTGCCAGCAGTTAAAGTTCCTTCAGCTAATGCTCATGTTTGGACTGGAAAGCAGTTGATCAGCATGCTCTTACCTATAGGATTTGATCATGATTTTCCATCATGTAATGTTTGCATTCGAGATGGCAATCTTGTTTCTTCTGAAGGGTCCTTTTGGCTATGGGACACTGATGGTAACCTATTCCAAAGCCTTGTGAAACATTGCCATGGTCAGGTTCTTGATTTCTTGTATGCAGCTCAGAGAGTTCTTTGTGAATGGTTATCAATGAGGGGCTTGAGTGTTTCTCTATCTGATTTGTACCTCTGTCCTGATTCAAACTCACGGAAAAACATGATGGATGAAATTCGGTATGGATTGCAAGATGCTGACTATGCATGCAACTTGAAACATTTGATGGTAGATTCTTGTCGGGATTTCCTCACGGGAAATATTGAAGAGAATCAGTGCAATGTAGAACGATTGCGTTTCCTTGCTGGATGCAGTGAAGATGATTATTGTGTTATGGCCTTTGATGGAGAGCGCTTATGTTATGAGAAGCAAAGATCTGCTGCACTCAGTCAATCTTCTGTTGATGCTTTCAAGCTAGTATTTCGGGATATTCAAAGTTTAGTATACAAATATGCTAGTCGAGACAACTCATTGCTGGCTATGTTTAAGGCTGGAAGCAAGGGTAATCTACTGAAATTAGTGCAGCATAGCATGTGTCTAGGCTTGCAACATGCACTGGCTTCATTGTCCTTCAGAATGCCTCATCAGCTCTCATGTGCTGGTTGGAATAAGCAAAAGGCCGATGATGCTACTGAATCTGCCAAGCGCTACATCCCACATGCTGTTGTTGAAGGTTCTTTTCTATCTGGCTTGAATCCTATTGAGTGTTTTGTTCATTCAGTAACAAGTCGAGATAGCTCTTTCAGTGACAATGCTGATCTTCCTGGGACTTTGTTTCGAAGGATAATGTTCTTCATGCGTGATTTGCATGGTGCATATGATGGAACAGTTAGAAATGCATACGGGAATCAGCTAGTTCAATTCTCTTACAATATTGATGACATGGATCCATCTAGTAGAGTTGATGAGATCAATAACAGTGATGGGATAGCTGGCCGGCCAGTGGGTCCATTGGCTGCATGTGCCATCTCTGAAGCTGCATACAGTGCCCTGGATCAACCAATCAGCCTACTTGAAAAATCACCTCTTCTGAATCTGAAGGTTCTTTCTCTCTATCTCTCTCAAGTTTGTGGAAGCCTCATTTTATTATGCTCTGCAATACAAAGGTCACTTGCAAATGACAGTAAACACATCCATCGGTTTACTTTCTGTGCATGTAGTCCATTACCCAGTTTTACTCTCACAAAAAATATCGTTTTGGGAACTGGAGGGGGTGATTTAGAGACAGTTGTTACCATTTAGCATTTTAGCTCCTTTTTTTTATGGCTTGCATGAAGTGACTACTCTTCCAGCTGCAACCATATCTTTTGATGTTGCGCTCAGCAATGGCTTCTACATGATGATGTTTTAATATGTCCAAAATTCAGTGAATGGACCCTGCCACATCCCAAAAGCATAAACAGATAAAAGAGGTTTTATTCAGAGGCATGCGTATAACTTGTTCTTGGCCTCCCACTCCCAATGAAGCTAAGAATGCGGATGCTCTAGAAAATAGTTTCATGAAGTCATTGGGGAATACATTCCAAAAGCTCATTTTTTATTTTTTGATCTTCGGAGATGGGGCCTGAATAGCTAGAAAACAGGTTCATGAAATCATTTGAGAAGTACATGTATAGTTAGTGCTACAGAATTATTTTCCTTTTCTATTCTTTTGTCCCAGTCTTGGAACCTTTTCTATTTTCCCCTTGAGGTATCATGGTTCACTTAATGTATTTATTATACTATTATCCCTGAATTTCCTGACTTTTTTTTAATCATCATCTGATAAATTGCACAGAATGTGTTGGAGTGTGGTCTGAAAAGGAATAGTGCTCACCAAACTATGTCACTATTTTTGTCTGAGAAACTTGGGAGACAGAGGCATGGTTTTGAGTATGCAGCATTAGAAGTCCAGAACCATTTAGAGAGACTACTCTTTTCAGACATTGTTTCTTTTGTCAGGATAATGTCAGTTTCTAGCTTACTGTTCTTAAATATTTCATTTGTTTTATTATTATTATTATTATTATTATTATCATCATCATCACAATGCTTATTATTTTTTTGCTAATTGATGTGTATTTGGGCACTAGCTTTTCCCCTCAAAGTGATTCCAGGATGCGTTTTAGTCCTTGGGTTTGCCATTTTCACGTATACAAGGTAATAGATCTAAATATTTTGGTTACCTCTAGTACATCTGTATAAGTGGTATATATTGCATAATTCTTTTTTTTCCTTTCAGGAAATTGTAAAGAAGAGAAGTCTAAAGCTGCACTGCATAATTGATGCCCTTGAAAAGCAGTGTAAATCAAAAACTCGTTTTCCTGAACTGCAAATAACAAGCAGGTATGCTGTATGGTTCTTATTAGATACTCATCAAATTAAAGACTGCATTATGTTATTAAAATTCTGTCTATTTTTCTATTCGTTTCACTAAAACTGTAGTAGAATTGTAGACCTAGCAGCTTTAAAACTGCTAAGAATTCCAAAATTTAATCAGCTCAGGAATGGATTTTAATTTTTAATTAAAACTTTACTGTCTCAATATCCTGGAACAACAATTTCTTTCCTGAATTTGAGTTTATTCCTCTTCATGTGTCTGATTGTGGTTTTCTTCATGTTTGTTCACAGTAACCTGGTTTAATTGCTAAGAGTAATAATGCATATCAAAATAAGTGGTTTATTTGTGAAACCCACCCATCCCCCCTGCTGACAAACTGGGATTCATACTTTCTAGTTTCCTGGTTACTTCTGAATTTTCTTTACAAATGAACCTGTGGCCTTGATATACTTGAGCTTTGTATTGGAATTTGTTGCCTCATATTCCCTTCATATTTTCTTTACTTTATAAATCTGCATGGAGCCCTACCTATTTCCATTATATTTACTATCAACAAATCATTTTGATGGTCATTCCCTATGCCTTTCACTTCTTGACCCTTTCCTTTCATGGTTTCTTTGTTCTTTGGTTCAAATTTTTGCATATTCCAAACTTTATCAGTGATTGTTGCAGTGTATCCCATTTGGATATAATGACTCCTATCATTACCACTTGTGCCCTTTTTTGGTGCTAGACTTTCCTGACAAAACCTCTCAAAATCTGCATGGAGATCTGTTGTTCTTTCTGACCTGGCGATTAAATGCCAGGTACTGTGTAGCTGGCACCTGGAAGGAAAAAAAAGAAACATTTTGCATAACTGTCACCATAGTTGAAACTTCCAAGAAGGAATTCATAGAATTGGAGACAATTCAAGACCTAATGATTCCATTCCTTCTTGAAACAGTTCTAAAAGGTTGGTCTTGATCCTGATATTTCATTTGAGCTAAATTTTCTTTCTGTAGAAGCTGATGTCATATATTTCTTCTTCTTTTTCAGACCTGTTATTTTTATTCAGAGTCTTCGATTATATGTTAGTGGACAAGTTGATGATATTATAACATACCAAATTTCTCATTTAATGTTAGGATTCATGGAGATACAAAAGGTTGACATTTTGTGGAATGATAAGTCCAAGATACCAAAATCTCATAATCATCTCCGTGGTGAGCTCTTCTTGAGGGTTCATATGTCAAGAGGATCTGATAAAACAAGACTCTGGAACCAACTTATGAATGACTGTCTCTCAATAATAGATATTATTGACTGGGCTCGCAGTCATCCAGATAACATACATGAATGCTGTTTGGCTTATGGCATAGATGCTGGATGGAAATTTTTTCTCAATGTACGTAGAATATATTGTCACTTCATCATATTGTTTTCTAATACAACCATTCATGAAATTGTCTCTTAGACTAATTACTAACACAATTTTGAAAACAGAATTTGAAGTCTGCAATGTCTGATGTTGGCAAGACAGTACTTCCGGAACACTTGCTTCTTGTTGCAAATTGTCTCTCAGTGACTGGGGAGTTTGTTGGCCTAAATGCGAAAGGCTTGAAACGACAAAGAGAGCATGCTTCTGTCTCAACTCCTTTTGCGCAAGCATGCTTTTCTGTTAGTTCTCATTACTTTGTACTTCCCACTTTCATATTTTTTTTATATATATTTTCAATCAAATATAATTCATGTTTTGTTTCTGAAATTTGTTCTAGAATCCTGGCGATTGCTTTATCAGGGCTGCTAAGGCTGGAGTGGTGGATGATCTCCAGGGAAGCATAGATGCTTTGGCATGGGGAAAGATTCCTGCCATGGGGACTGGACAATTTGATATTGTATACTCTGGAAAGGTAGGTTTTACATTGTTTCTCAAGGCAGTAGCTAACAAGAGGTTAGATGTCAAGTATCTTTTCCCAGTTCCTGGGAAGCTAAAATTTAAGAAGTTACATAGTGAACATAAGGGTTTTGCTGAAAGGATTTTGAGTGTAAAGGGGTTCCAGGAGTTTAAGGAAATGAATACTATTTGAATGGTTATCATTCATAAAACATTTATTAGTCGTTGTCATTAATGATGTTCTCTTGTTTCTTTCCCTTGCATCAACAATGTTTCTTAGAATTGTCTAATCCTTTATGTTTATATGCTCCATCATCACTCATCAGGGTTTAGAGCTTTCAAAGCCTGTCGATGTGTATAACCTTCTGGGAAGCCAAATGATATCTTCTGAGCAGAATACTGAGTTTGGAGTACTGGATGCTCAATTCTATAAATCTGATAAATGTGGAGCTCAGTTTCTGCACAAGCTTGGTGGTTGTGGTCCTAAAGGATTTAAAGTAAAGGAGGGTATACCAAGATCATTCTTGCGACGTATTCTTACATATGATGACATTCAACGAATGTCCTATACAGTGAGAAAAATCTTGAATAAGTAAGTTAAATCTCCAACGAGTTTTTTCTAACTTTGTCTTAGTTTGATGCAATACTTGTGATGTCGAATTCATGATAGATCTATATTTCTGATGTCATCATTTATGATTCCTTATGCCACATTTTTTTCAATGCAATTTTAATTATTCCATTTTTCTGTGGCATTTTCCTAAAATGAAAGAACTTGTGCTCTACTAGTTCAAGAGTGTTGCTTGCCCTGTGGCTTATCTTGCCAAGATTCTGGGCCTTGTGAGTGCTGCTAGTTCAAGATTGTTGCTTACTTTGTGGAAAGGTTGTTGCCCTTGCAGAAAATAATTTGTATCTTTATTACCTTTTTCTTGAGGATTTTTTTTTTAGCATTTAACTCCCTTGTGCATTTAATTTAGAATCATTCCACCAGTTTTTTGGCAGTAAAATGCATATGTTAACGGCAGAGGAGAACATGATAAAAGAAGTAATTCCTGCATATTCTTGAAACATAATTTTTATCGAGTGTGAAGCTGGTTTGGCTGATGTATCTAGTGTTGCAGCAACCATCAACCATTTATGAATTGTTCTTTTTTACTTCCACGCGCACATGTTTTTCTATGTCCATGCTGGTGCTTGACATCAATGTACATGATCCTGTCACTGTACCAAAGACACATTAGTGTCAATGATATAAACATTATTCTGTTCTTTTGGTGGGTCTTGTAAAGATAAAGTGTTTTCTCATTCCCAAAATGCCCCTTGTTTTGATTATTTCAAGATCATGTCAATTTAATAAGATCTGCTTCTTTGCAGAAGAATGAAAGGGATACTAGTAGTTCACCATTTCAGAGAGATCGGTGAAGTGGAAGGTACTAATGAATCTTTAAATGGGTGTGGATGTAGGTACTCTGTAGACCAACAATTAAATGAGAGTGACAAGTCTGTTTTGATGATGACTTTATATTTCCATCCTCGAAGAGATGAGAAGATTGGAATTGGAGCCAAAGACATCAAGGTATGTAAACATCTGCGAGACTTGTGTAAATATAGTCATGATTTCATATATCAATATGCCAAAGCTTTTTGAAAATAATAATAAATTGAACTGTTTCCATTGCCTAATTTTATGGTGCTGTTGTTTTGGATAAACTAGACTGTTTTCTCACGTGTTGGACATCTGTTAATGGTATTAAAGCATGACTAAAGCCTAGAGACAGATTCTGTTATCTTATAAACAAGAGAAAAGGAGATTAAAACCAGTGTTGCATTGAAACAAACACAACATTGGCTTTTAATTTTTCCTTTTTGTTTTTTGCTATTTCAGTAAAAAATAAGGGTAGATGTTACAGAATGTAGGAACCAGAGGTATGGGAATATGCAAATGTTTGAATAAAACTTTCATATCCATGATTTTAACCCTGAGTCTGTGATCATTTTCAACAGTCTCAGCATGTTGGAAATGTTTGGATAAATCTTTCATATCCATGTAACCTCACATAGCAATTTCAGAGTTGCGAAGGTTCCATCATGCTGAGATTGCTGAGAATGATTACAAACTCAAGGTTAAAAAATCATGCCACACTGAACACCTAAACAGTCACAGGCACTTCTTCGGCTTCTGAATCATACAACCTTCTGAGAGTAATTAATTCTTTTAATCCATCTTTTCTATATCGATTTCATGAGATCTCTCCCTGCAAATTACTTTTGGAAAGTATCTTGTTCTAAGAAAAAAAAATACACCCACACACACTAATAGTCTTCCTTTTGTTGAAAGTGTTTGAAGCGATGTATTCCATATTCCTTCAATAAAATTTCTGTCAATGTTGAAGCTATTTTCATAGTGATTGAATTAACATAAAACATCAAATAACTGCTGGGTTGACAGATATGTAGAGAGAAACGAGTTAGTTTCTTGAAGTTGCTTGTCCCTATCTTTTGGTTGATATAATATAAGCAATCTTCAAGTGCATGAGGTTTAAGGGTGCTTCCTTTCCCGTCCTTTTTTACAGGTGATAAACCACCCAGAATATCGAGATACACGCTGCTTTTCACTGGTTAGAACAGATGGGACGATAGAGGACTTCTCGTATCGCAAATGTCTCCATAACGCTCTTGAGATCATTGCTCCTCAAAGGGCCAAAAGGTATCGTGAAAAATATTTGACATCTAAGGTCTCTGCAACAGACAGTGGTTGTACTGACTTGCCATTGGATAACTAACATATTTCAGCTACAGACATAGGCAGCAGTTCATCAACTGGTTGTAGTATCTGTATCTTTTGAAAGATGTACATTTTCTATAAAAGTAGAATTTTTCTGCAGGGTAAGGTAGCTAGATGAACAAGGAGTCTTCTTCTTGACAGAATAAGTCCTCTTTGTTTTTTGGTTGTAGTATTGTCCCTAAATGGAGGGCAGTCCATTTCCCGAGCTTCTTTTTGCTCCTTCCACTCTGACTCTTTTGCCTTGAGTTTTATTGCGGCAATGGAGATTTAGTGGAAGCAGCAACGAAAAGCTTGCGTGAAGCATTCATTTATGTGATGTATTCATAAATTCATGCGGGGATGAAAAAATAATAACTTTTTCTTGCTATTTGTTCTTTGTTGGTGTTTTTTTATTTTTTTTACTTTTGGGGTTGAATACGCCTTGATCTGGGAATCACTTCTATTTCTAACCTACATGAACAATGCTTAGAGCTTTATATCATCAAAGTGTGTTTGGCTTAGAGAGTAGAAGTAGCTGTAGTGATGTAGGTTTTTTTTTGTATTTTATAAGCGATTTTGAAAAAACATTATTATTATTTAAATTATTTTTTTATGTTTTCAAATCATTTTGATGTTTTAATATAATATAAAAAAAATGTTTTGATGTATTTCTAAATAAAAATTATTTTTAAAAACAATTGCCATCTCAAAACTAATATTTTATTAGAATGGTGAAGCCTGTGAAAAAAAGAGAGTAGAAGTAAAGGTACTCCGTTAAATGCACGAAAAAAGTGCTCATAGTTTATGTTAAATTTTAGATTTTAATGATAAAAGCTAATTAGTATTGTTTATATATTTTTCATATATTGATATACAAAATTGTATATTTAATTAATATAAATAAGAGTTTAATAGTAGTTTCGTTTTTATATGTCAAAAAAAGTAGATGGAGACTTGTGAAATTTGTTTTGTTTTGCTTTTATTTTGGATTTTTGTAGTTTTTGGATTGTGATCTAGGGCTGGAATTTTTATTGATCTTTTAGATTTTTTGAAGTGTATTTAGATGGAAAAAAAGAGTTAAAAAGCGATTTTTTTTTGGATTTAAAAACTGATTTATTTTTATCCACGGATGTGAACAATTGAAACTTTTCTTTTATAAAAATAATCAAGCGCAATTGTCCTTTTCATTTAAAGCCAATCCTCGACTTTTCTTGAAAAAGAAAGAATTATTAATTTTAATCTAGTTTTTAATTAATACCCTCCCTTATATTTTTAAATTTGTTTGTTTATTTAAAAAAAATAGTAATTTCTTTTAAGTTCTTTCTATAATTTTATAGTTCTTCAAAAGAGACGATTGTAATTTATCTTGAAAGTTTTTCCTCATGTAGATAGATAAGTTTTATTTGCATCAAGTATCTATAAAAATAAAAATCATTTGTATGTTTCAATCAAATTTAATCTCCAAGATAAATGAAAAAACATAAATAAAATAAAAAAGAATCATGTAAAATATTTGTATATACATTTATTTTGTATTCTTACGAGAAAAACAAGCTTCTCAATTTAGTTTGTATTTAGTATTATCAGTCTATATTTTTTTTTTATTAATACCAATAAACATTTATATATATAACCCCAACATTTTATATCCGATGCTAAAAATTAATTTAGAATTACTTCCACAATGTAACACGGTTGCATAGCACAAAAGCTATATATTACAAAACATATAAACCGTGTGGGTTTTTGCCCTGTTCACCCTCTCACAAAACACTATTCATTGCGCCAGTGCACGCCCGAAACTAGCCCTCGGGCGCGCGGCGAGAAGGGGCTGGCAGGCGGGGATAAAATTGGTTTTTCCTTTTAATTTTCTATTTTTTTTTCAAATATTCATTTGTGAACAGTGTATTTACGATTTCGTCCCCGATAATAAGACAAAATCAGGCGTCCGGCTGAGGGGCACCGGCGTCATTGCGCGCGGCCGGACCGGCCCGGTCCGCCGCAACTTTTGGATTTTTTATTATTTTCTGAAATGGCTAAATACGGTTTTAGCCCCTAATAAGACAAAAACACTTAATTGGGTTCAGGGCTAGAACGGTAATTGTCCCTCTTTTTCGAATTTTATAATCGGTGTCTGTCAGGGCGTGAGGAGCACGCGCCAAGCGGTTGCCCGCCTCACGCCCTGTTTAGGCGGCGCGTGCGGACGTCTCCGGTGGCCAAAAATGGTATACCGGAGGACAGAACGATGCGCTGCCGCGTGGTCTTCATCCCGCGGTGGTGCGTGTAACCACCAGATGTCCGTGTACGCGGCGGAGGCCGGTTAAAGCTGCCGGCCACGTTTCTCTCTCTCTGGAATGTCAAAGTTTCATTTTGGTCCTTCTACTTTCAATTTCCGGGTTGTCTGTATATAACTCAATCAATTCGGTACAAAAGTTCCGATTTTTGCAATTTTGTCCTCTGATTTCAATTGACAATAAATGTAAGTTGCATTTCAGCCCTTTGACTTTGAATTTTTTAATTTAAACCCCTGATATTTGATTTTCATTTCAGCCCTTACACTTTATTTTTTTTTAATCCCTACTTTTGTCCATGTATATATAAGTGTATTTAACACAATAATAATAATAATAATAATAATCATGATTTAATTATTTTTCATTTTTACTCTTTTGTTATTTTTTTTCCTCTCGATAATTTAATAATGTTTTTTTTTGCCAGTAATAGCCATGGTAAATTTTTTTTATCTTTTGTTAAAATTTCTAAGATATTTTTAATCTTTCATTTATTTTTGTTTCTTTCATTATTAACATAATAATAATAATTATAATAAGAATAATAATAATAGTGATTATTATTAATATTATAAGAATAGTACTTATGTTTTCTATTATTATAATAATAGTGATTATTTATTCTTTCATAGTAAAAATAATAATAATTTTTAATTGGTTTTTCTTGCTTGCTGTTTTGTTCATGCTTTTTATTTTTTTCCCTTGGTATAATTTAATAATTTTTGATTGTTTTTATTCTAGCGGCAATAATAATTTTAGATGTTAAGACTCCGATGTTGCTATTGTTATAATATTTTAAATGAATATTGCTTCCTTTTCCCTATTGATTTTTTAATTTGCTCTTTCTATTAATTGATTTTAATAATTTTATTATCTGCACAATAATGATTTCAATAAATTTTTTTTCTTATTGAAATATTTTGCTCTTTTTTCTAATGTTAGTGCGCGCTCTTTTATGATCGTTTATAACGCAATACCTATATTCTAAAAGATGTAATATATGCTTACGTGACAAACTCAACTCAAAATTTTAAACATTTTATCTTTTAATCTATAATTTTTATTTACTTATATCATATAAATTGATCATTGTAGATTTAATTGTGCTAAATTATATACAAAAAAATACCCGCGGCAACGCGCGGGCAATTAACTAGTATATATATATATAAAGAAGGTTCACTGTTTTTATCAAATTCTTCATGATTTTGCTTTCAAGTTCTTATTGACCGAAGCATTTGAGTTACGCTGATTGAAGCTTTAGAAGCAAAAGCTCTTCATCCTCACGGTTTTTCTAACGTCATTTTGTACCTCTATCCCATGAAACAATTGATGTTCCATTTATTGTCTTGTCTTTTTTCATGATCCCAAATGGGAAATCAACGTACCCTTAGCAATCATTTGCTGCTGAAACTCGACCAGCATTGGATCAACATTATCTCATCAGCCCCACTATGATTCATGGAGGTCCCCGGCAGCCGGAAAAAAGAATCCGGCCCTGTAAAAGTGAGGTATGATGGCTTGCTTTATTTATTGTCCTGTTCTTATTTGTCAACCACATGGACAAAAGTGATAATCTATTATAATGGGTGACATGCAAGCTATTAACTTAGCTATAAACTACACAGCGAGTGAGCAAGAGGCCAAGAGCTATATTGTAGGTGTAGCATCGTGCTCTGCAGCCTTCCATGATATGCTTTCTTTTGTGTTTGGAGCCTGGTTGTGAGGATTTATTTTTATGTTAACTTATTTGCCTTATATGTGAATACTCGACATAAATCATGATTGGTGACTTGTATTTTTTTTTATTAATTCGGACTAACTTACGTTTATCTTAACTAAGTTATATAAATACTTTCGTATTAGTAATAAGAGTAATCATAAAAACATGTTTTTTAGTCTAAAACTCATACTACTGGATCTGAAGAGATAAGTGCTTTGGCACTGACATGCAACGCAAGCAATAATGAGTGATCTGGAGGCCCGTTAGGTCTTGGTCTAGTGGTTGAAGGGACTTGTTTCCTTCCTCTGCACCAGGATTCAAGTCTCACCTGCACGACGGTTATCCCCGCAGTACTTTACATGCTCATTGGGTTTACAGGATATTCAGTGAATCTAGGAATTAGTTGTAGTGCGTGTAAGCTGGCCCGGACACCCCGATTATAAAAAAAAAAATGAGTGATTTGGAGATGTGCATGTGTATACTTGTGAGTGGTGGTAAATGCCCTCTCTAATTTCTCGAAACTAAAAACAAGTATTAAGTAGTGTTACTTCAAACTAAAAAATAAGAGATTAAGGTGTGTATGGATCTTATTGGACAACCAGCAATGAGGATAATTGAGTGGAGGCGACATGCATCGTCACATGCATGAAGAACTGTGGCACACGGTTTATCTCATAGCCAATACATTTCTGGAGTCATTATATATATGTGCAACACGCAACTTCATTTTCATAATGTTAGTTTTTCTATAAAGAATTAATCGAGTTTGTTATTTTATAGCTTTTTTTACATCCAAATTTGGCAGCATATATAATCAAATATATATATTTTTATATGGTTAAATAAAAACAGCATTCATCATTATCCAAATGCAAAACACGTTTCATCATTATCCAAAAATAAAATGCGTGACGTTATAGGAAATGACTTAATATTTGTATAGTAGGTTTCGAGTTCGAGTCAACGCATGTAATTTTTATAAAAATTTGAAACAATCAACATTTTACTTGCTTACTTGAATCTATTTAATACACTTTCCATGAAGTGGATTTCCTCCGATTAAAAAAAAAAAAAACTAAAGCTACAGCTAGTTGAAAGCCTTAGGTTTTCAATTATTTTTAGCATTAAGTTTTAAAGATATTTAATTTTTTTATGTTTTAAATTATTTTTTTATATTAAAAATAATTTAAAAAATATTATTTTAATATATTTCTAAATAAGAAAGGATTTAATATTATTGTATAGATATAGAGTGTTGCTGCTGTTATATCATGTAGTTGTTTGGAAACTATTCGGAAAGAATTTTTGAAAAAAAATTAGATTTGTTTTTTTCTTAAATTATTTTTTTATATTTTCAGATATTCTAAGATGATAATATTAAAAAATATTATTTTAATATATTTTGTTTTAAAAAACCCTAAAAAACAAAGTCGCTATCCTCCAAAAACAGACTCTGCATCGTCTTCTACATAAACAGTAACGACAGTGTGTGCTGTCAATGTCAAACTCGACATGAGTGTGGACATTAGAGGTGCTGTCCCTTTGCAGAGAGTGAACTGACGAATTTAATAAACAAGAGATGGACATTTATATTTAATCAATAGCTGTACTTCCTTCCCCCCAATCCCCAGCCAACCAATTCTGTTTTTTAATTTACAAGAAATTAACATATAAACAAAGTATAAAATCTAAAAAATTAAATGTAGATAAACTTAAACCATGTATGATCAACAACTGCTGGGAATGCAAAAAACCCGCTGCGCAAATGATGAGTGTCACCACAAAATCATTACAAACAATATCACATGTACTTGATATTATAATATATTTTTTAATATTTATACGTCAAAATTATTAAAAAATAATAATTTAATATATTTTTTCAAAGAAATATTTTAAAAAACATTATTCAACCACACTTCCTATCGTGGCTATAGATTTGAGTAAGACGGGTCAAAATTTGCTTTTCAAGGAATATGATATGAGCAGCTCATAAGCGCCAGATGTTGCTCGGGATACGTGAATATGCGTTCCAAGTTTTAATTTGAATTATGATATCATTATATTACATTTTTAGGCCTATCTTGAATTATGAGACCTACTATGACCGTAAGGTTGAAAGATAAGATGATATTTTTTAAGCAATATAAATTATTCTTATATATTATGCTCAAATAAATTATTCATCTCTCTCTCTCTCTTTCTTTGATCTAATCGAGAATGTGAATGTATGGTTATTATTATTTTGTGAAAAATGTATTTATGATAGAATATTATGTTTTTCATATCTTTGATGTTAAGGTTGTCAAATACTATTTGGGATGGTGTTTTATTTTTTTAGTTGAAATGAAATGTTTCAGTTTTGGAGCGTTTCGGCATCCTTTTCGAGATCATACTATTTATGTGTATATATAATTAAATATATTAATTCAAACAAAAAATTAGTTCAAATACAAAAATAAAATTATTTAGAATTGTGCAATTTAATCTAAAAAAAGACACGATAAAATAATTTTTCTGAACAAAATTAAAAATATGTATAATATTTCAAGAATATCATCATTAATCTCATAAGGTCATTACATTCACTAATTGCTTTGAAATTTTAAAGTAATATATATAAATATATTAAGAGACTCCTCGTATAATTTCATCTCAATCTAACGGTCAAATTAAGAGATATGATTGAAATTGTAAAATTATTTATTATTTAAAACAACACAATTTTGGCCAAAACAAAACGGGCGGAACAAAACCAGAACGTTTCAGCCGGTATTTGGCCGAAAAATCCGGAACGGACCATAATTTAAACCGAGATAAAAATGATGTTGTTTATCTTGTTTTTTTAATTTGTATGAAATATTTTGTCCGTTTTGGCCAAAAATCTTTTTCAGCATCAAAACTAGAAATTTTTTTCTAAAAAAAATTACAATTAAAATAATTTTAATTCTAAAATTTAAAATTATTCTTTTTATGAGTATAATACAATTTGTTTTTCAGTGTTCGGTTTAGCCTTCTGTCTCTCTGGGATAAAATGTATGTTTGTTTTTATGTTTTAAACGCATCTTTGAAAAAACACTTGAAATTTTATTTATTCTATTTGTTTTAAATTATTTTATTGTAAATATTAAAAATATTTTTTTATTTTAATATATTTTAAAACATAATCATTCTCATATTTACAAACACCCTGTACGTACGTCCTCATTAAAACTTAAAGCAGGACACCTATTTTAATGGATCTAATCAAAATAGACGCGTCAGATGCACCACTTCTTTAAGTAACCTGTCGTAGTTATTTTACTGCTTTTTATTAACGTGCATGGTTTATATGTTTGATTTTTTATTTGTTTCTTGTATTTAATAACTACCCTCACAACATGTAATATATTCCCCTCCAATGTACACATGGAAGGTGGCCAGACAGACATCAATTTTACAGCTAAAAAAATAATTAATTCTATGTATTTGGTCATATGCAGATTTGGATGTATGCTATTGTTTTTTAAAGTATTTTTTATTTGAAAATACATTAATTTTTTTAAACATAATTTGTATTATCAAAATAATCTAAAAATATTTAAAAAATATTTAAAATATAAAAAAAAACTTTAAAATATAAAAATAAATAACTTTTTATGTTGATATGTAAAAAAAAGGTCCGAAATCGTCGAAGGGGTAAAAGCTTTGGCAAGCCGCCATTTTCTGAAGAGGACGCTGATAGAGGAACACAAATCTCGATAAAAAGCTGCTTCTTTGAGTAGAGAAATAAAATAGAATTCCGCCCAAAACAACTCTTAATCAGACCCTGCTTTTCTCCTCCCTTCTCTTCTTCTTCTTCTTCTTCTTCTTCATCGATTTCATTTTTGCAATCTCATTGAAATCGTAAAACAGACTTGAATTCCTATTCTTTCTACCATTATAATCTGGGCTGAGTCATTTATAAAATACAAATAAAGATCCGTTTTCTAAGAGAATTCATTTCCTTCTCTCTTTCTGGATCCATCTTTCAGGTAAATAAATTTTATTCATTATTTTTTAGCTGCTAAATGCGAATTTACCGCTTATTTATTACAACTCACATTCTATTTGAGTTTGTGCTTGTTTCTTTGTCGTCTGAGGTGTTCGTTCGTTCGTCGACGGTCATCTAATCTCCTTTTATATAACAACTGATCATTTCTTTCAAAATTCAATCCAGTAATCTATGTATGTATACTTATATTTTTTTCTTCAATTCTTCTACAAGCTCTGTTTGATAACTATGAAAATAAAAACCGATTGCAAAGAGAAAAGAAATGAAATGGAATTCTTGTGAAGCGATGTCTGTTTTCTGTGTTTGCTCACCGTTGTTCAAGAGAGCGTAAGTGAGCTCGGTTTTATTTTGTTTTTTTTTTCTTGCGTTTTCTCGGTAACCAAACAGCGTCGTACAGCTCGCTCCTTGCTGTATAGTTTATTGCCAGGAAATAAAATCTAATTGTTGATAATGATTAAGTTTATTTGATGGTTAATTAAATACAAAATATTATTTGAAGTTAATAATGTCTCCTGTATTATAATTTATATATGTCCGTACGTTTTAAAAATAAAATCAAACAATAGAAGAAGTGGTAATGTAATTGATTTTTTCATGCTGGAAACTGGTTGCTGCTTTGATTAGTTGTGTGAAATGGGTCATATTAAGTGGCTTATGATGATAAGAAACTGATAAGCAGACAGCGATTAGCAAGTCAAAGATGACAGCTGACTTGTTTGATCTGATTTTTCCATCCTTAAAATCAATAATTAGTGTCAATTTTTTGGTAAAAGTAATTATTTGTACAGAACTGATTCCCTCTTGTTCGTGAAGCTGAATATTTGCAACTGGAGAGATTTGATTTCCTTCTCCTTCTCCTTTTTTTTTTCAAAAAAAAAATGATGGATTAATTGGAAGACATTAGAAAAAAAATAGGGCTTATTTGGCTATCAAATTATGTATCCCCTTATTGGCTAATTTACCTTGACTGTTGTGAGGTGTATCATGCGCTTGTCTGGATTTGGGTGACTGTAAGTTTCCAACTCACCTAACAGAATGAACTCATTGATTTGTAAAGCAGACTATTGTGATTTTTTTTTATCACACTGTCCAATTATTCCCATATCACGCAGTCTGTGTAAGATGATAGTTTTGATTCCTTTGAAATACCTGAAATGGCAGATACAAAGTGAGATTTTGGCGATCCAAGTAGGCATTCGTTTCTGCATTTTTCAAACGTGCCTTTTAAGATTGCATGTCAAGTTGCTTTCGTGTGATACAAATCCATATTGCATCTCCCATGTCTCACTAAGCTGGTCCGATCATTTTCAATTGTCTGCATTTTCCTTGATATTTGGCTATGCAACGAGGATTGTCAGCTATGCTTCAAATAGCATTTAGGACTGACTTGTGTTATTGTCTTTTGTTTTTGGCTGGTACACTTGTCTATATGCTTTGACATGGTAAGCAATTGGCAACAGTTCTGAATGTCCAATACTTTCCTTGAAAAACTTCATCTTAAGGTTTTGTAGAGAGCTACATTCTGTGAAAATGTCGTGGAGTGCAATGCTTGATTAATTTCCATTTGGCTTCCTTTATATTCTTCTGGATTAAAACTAGAATTGTCATTGGTTTATTTGAATGGAAGTTCTTGCAACACAATTCTTGTCCCTTTCCCTTCTCTCACTTTGTGTACTTTTTCTTTTTTGCCAGTAAGATATGGTTGCCTTTGGGAAAAAGCTGAAGGAAAGACAAATTCAAGAATGGCAAGGGTAGAACCCCCCCCCCCCCCCCCCCCCCCCCCTCCTCCTCTTTGATTGGCATCATCTTTTAGTTTCAATGATGTTGGGTTTAATTGCTAATGGTACTTAAGTTTCATGTATTTGATTTGGAGTCATTAATCCATCTTCTGCGGCGATATAAAATTTAGTACTGTAGTGAGACTTTGGTAAGATATATAATTATATTTTTAAATAAAATCAGGAAACCAAAACAAATTTTGGGCTTTCTTCCCATTATGTTTCAAATTAAAATCACAAATTTACATGTGTCATTAGGTTGATGGCAAGAGAGAAATTTAGAGGGTGTACAGTTGGTGTGGTGATTGTTTCACTTGATTAAGCATGTCACCTCTATGTTGTTGCGGTATCCTGGTGGTGACAGTATGAAGTCCAGTGTTCTTGTGCACCATAGTGTATAATTGTGAAACATTCTCTTTATGCTCCCTCAATGTTTGTGTTTTAATTTGTTCATGAATCTGCTTTCTTGTAGATACTATATCAACTACAAATTAATGAAGAAGAAAGTTAGACAGTATGCTCAACAAATTGAAGTTGGAACACAGGATCGCCGGCATGTACTCAAGGATTTCTCAAGAATGTTGGATAATCAGGTATAGAGAAATAATTTGGCACTATAATGTACATATTAATGATAATGTGTTTGTTTTCCTTTGCATGTAGTGTGTTGCAACTGTATGTTACATCAGAATTCAGAAGCCTCTTGTCAATATGATGCTTTCTGCTGTCTTCTTGACAATTCTGAATTCAGCTCCTTACTTGAGGCCGAAACAAAATGTGTTGTAACATGTTTCTGTAATACCAATTTCAGATCGAGAAGATTGTTCTTTTTCTTTTGGAACAACAAGGGCTGCTTGCAAGCAGGATAGCCGAGCTTAATGAGCAGCAGGAGGCTCTTCAGAAGCAGCCAGTTATATCTCAAATATCCCAGTTACGAGAAGCTTATAGAGAAGTGGGACAAGATCTTTTAAAGCTTCTCTTTTTTATTGAGATAAACGCCATTGGTTTGCGTAAGATACTGAAGAAGGTTGATAAAAGGTTTGGATATAGATTCACTGATTACTATGTCAAAACTCGTGCCAATCATCCCTACTCTCAGCTGCAGCAAGTGTTCAAGCACGTGGTAATATGCCCAAGTCAGTGGCATTCACTATTTTTCTTCTTATTCTGATGGTTGAAAAACTTTCTAGATGGACTTTTTCTGTTGATATTCTTTCATTTCAAGAAAGAGAACCATAGGTTTTGAGTTAATTGAGTTTCTGCTGAATATCAATAAAATTACAGGGTCTAGGGGCTGTTGTTGGAGCTGTATCACGCAATCTGCATGAACTTCAGGAACATCAGGGAAGCTACTTATCGATTTATGATCAGCCTGCTCTTCCATTCCAGGTTTCCTTTGGTTTCCACAATCCATTTCCATTTTGAAAGTTCCATCCAATCATGTTGAAGCTGTATATTTTGGTGTTGCAGTGGCCAAAAGGTTTTTACTGACCAAGGCACCATGATGTTTGCTGGTGTTAATATGCAGGATCCTGTTGTTGATTCAATGAAAGCAGCAGTTGACAGGCTAACCCACTCAACAAACTTCCTCAACTTCTTGGGACAACATGCACTCATTCTGCAAGAAGAGCTACCGACTCCTGATGAACCTGTTGATGATCAAAAATACCATTTTATGTCACTTATCTTAAACTTAGCCAACACATTTCTTTATATGGTCAATACATATATTATTGTACCAACAGCAGATGACTACTCTATGAGCCTTGGAGCCGCAGCAACAGTTTGTGGTATTGTGATTGGATCAATGGCTGTTGCACAGGTGTTTTCTTCAGTATATTTTAGTGCTTGGTCAAATAAGTCATACTTCAGACCTCTTGTATTCAGCAGCATTGTTCTTTTCATCGGAAATGCCATGTATGCATTGGCATATGACTTTAATTCAATAGCTGTTCTTATACTTGGCCGTCTTTTCTGTGGGTAAGTAATCTTCATCATTTTTCTCTGTTTTTTTTTATATCTGATTACATGATGAGAATAATTTCACTAGGTGGTTTGCAGAGTTGTCAGCTTCTGCAGAGACTATAAGATATATTTTGAGTAATTTGGCATCATCATGAATTTCATACTGACTTGAATGATCATCACAAAGCATATTGTTGAGTTTTGGATTATGATAGACTTGAGTATCCAATCTTTTGTTGTAGCGCTCTTTACACATTCACCTCTCTCTCACACACACGCGCGCGCGCGCATACATGCATGGGAACTTCCTAAAGTTCAGTGTAAGAGAATAACCATATGATTAGATTTCCTTCATAGATTCATAGCTACATGGTGAAAAATTCATCAAATTGAATTATTCATTATTCAGGTTGACCTAACCATACTCTTATGCTGTAGATTGGGCTCTGCCAGAGCTGTTAACCGGCGCTACATCAGTGATTGTGTACCACTTAAAATACGCATGCAGGCATCAGCAGGTTTTGTTAGTGCCAGTGCTCTTGGAATGGCTTGTGGTCCAGCTCTTGCCGGTTTACTGCAAACTAACTTTAAAATTTACAAGCTGACATTCAATCAAAACACTTTGCCAGGCTGGGTTATGTCTCTGGCTTGGCTTATATATCTAGCATGGCTGTGGATCTCATTTAAAGAACCTTCTCATGTGACTGAAGAGAGCAGCACAGCGCAGGAATCTACTCCTGGTATATTAACTTCCTCACACTACATTTAGTTTGATCTTGCACATATACTCATTTATCTTATCGATATGTAATCATACTGATTCATATGTTTGAACATTTACAAGAGGGAATCAAAGCTGATTGTTTCACATTGTTATTGCCGCTTCGGTTGTATTCTTATTCTTTATGTTGTATGGATAGAAAATTTTGATAGGTTGCAAATGAAATTACATGAAGCAAGGCATGTTTAACTTTTAACCAATGATTCAGCTATTAAGCTTGTCTTGTTTTTGGTTGGAGGAAAGCATCTTAATCTTTAAACCAATTATTCAACTTATTGCAAACGGTTTAGACATAGCTTATCTATGCAATGAGTTTATTGGACATTTAGAGTCAGTATATTTACTATGCCACATGGTCAATACATACTGCACTTTCTATCCACTAAGTAAAGCCTAATGGGGTCATGCATCGACATGTCATTTAAGGCTGAATGACTATCACTTGCTTGATTTGTCACCCAACAATTGAAATGCTGGGTCACCAAACTTGCCAAGATTTGGGCTAAAGCTAGACTTGTAGAGCTGTAGCTAAGAGAGAACTGTTTGTACTTAATGCACGAGTTGAGATTAGTGAGATTGAAGAGGTATGACTAGAGTTTTCCGGTTGAACCTTGCCAATGCTGCATTTCCCCTGCATTCATTATTTACTTCAAAAAATATCGGTACATATCCACCAATGTGTAAAAATGTATGATCCAGATTTTGATTCTTGTGAATGACAGAACCAGTAGAAAATGATGTGCTCGAGAAAGGTCTTAAACAACCATTGCTATTGAGTTCAGAAGACAAGGGAGTGACTGAAGATGGTGATGGAGAATTTGATGGCAGTGATGAAGCTTCAGAGGAGGCTCGGGTATCAGCCACATCAATTGGATCAGCATATAGGCTACTTACACCCTCTGTAAAGGTATGGCAATATCGTATGAATTTCTAAACTTTAAATAGTTTCATCAGGCTCTATGGAGGAATCTAGTTCATGATTGATTGCATTAGATGTGGGTGTAGATGTAAGTTTGTAAAATTATATGGAAGGGGAACAAAGTATAATTTGTTAGAACTTTTCTGGAAGTGATGGTTTCATCTCTGTCCCCATTGATGTCTCCCAATGGTATGACATTATTGCTTTGTGAAAGTTGTTTTCTCTGAAAACCACTGGTTAGGACCAGCAGAAAGCTCGTTGGAGACAAAAGTATGGCTTCATGACAAGTTTTGTGTCCTAGGTGGCTGCTTGGCCTAGTTGGTACCCTAGGAATTCATGCCTATGGTTCTGGTCATTCTCTCTGTTGGCTGTATCAGCCTTCCATCCCTAGTGCATCCAGATTTTACCTTAATCAGATAATGAAGCACTTTATACTGAAATTTGTGCACGAGTAACTGACTTTGTAGTCAGCTTGTGGAATGGAACTTCACTTCTACATACTGGTCGTTATCTGCCAAGCTTGCTTGTGGATTTTCATGACCTGGATGAGAAGAATGAGAATGGTCCCAATTTATTAGGTCCTGCCTAATTTATATCCACTCGAGTTAAGCAACATAATGTAGAGTTTGGGCTAGGTTAAGTGTAGTCAAATGTGCCTTAACACAATCCAATGGAACCGAAATTAGAGAAGGACTACTATGTTTCACACTTACATTAAGTGTTAGGATAAAATTTGCAAGATCATAATAGATAATGAAAGGTGTGTCATTGCAATATCTTCTAATATTGTAGCTTGCCTTGGCCAATGTTTGTTCCCCACCCTAAACTATATAGTGTGTCATGGGTTGATAACACCTCCATAACAATCAAGGAGACATATTTGCTCCCTATTAAATTACTTGACTACCACGATAAGACCTAGTATGATGTGATTTCAATGGATATAGGATATTATTTTTGATAGGCCATAACTATGATATGGATGTCACCTTTTTAGTCAGTAAAATTCATTTTCTTTCACTTTTTAAGAGTAGAAAAATCTATAGCTCATTCCATTACCATCCAAGGCCTAATGATAAGAGCAAGAAAATGAGGAATGTGAGAGAAAGTTTTAACATAATAAATTTAAAGAAGTTTAAGGAGGTTTAGAAAGAGGATGTTATGTTTTAGTTGCAAAGAAAGTTTTAAAACTCTTAAAAGGACCCATTTGAAAAGATAAATATGAATTTTGTGTTTGGGCTTCCACATACTTTAAAGAAAAATGACTTCATATTTGTTCTTATTAATTGTTTTTTAAAAATGTCCTATTTCATTTCTTATACCAAGATCATAGACTTTTATACAATTGTTAAACTCTATTTGAATGAGATAAAGTTATATGATCTGTCCAAAACTATAGTCTTAGATAAGGATGCATGATTTATGAGTTACTTTTGGAAGATCCTTTAAATATAGTTGGTAACAAGTTGAAATTCTTCGGTGTATACCACCCCAAACAAATAGTCAAATTGTGGTGGTTAATCAAAACTTAGATAATTTTTTGAGATGTTTGATGGACCATAAAAGAAGTTGAGATTTGATTATTCCTATGGTTTAGTTTGTTTGCAAAAGCTTGGTTAATCGATTTGAAGTTTTTTATGGTTACAAATCTAGAAAGCTTATAAACCTTCCCATGTCCTCACAATAGTGTGTCCAAGCCAGTTGAGTTTCTTACATAGAGTTCATTTACATGTTGAAATCACAAAACAAATTCAACCATGTAATGTCCAATACAAACCTCAAGTTGATTTACATGAACGTTATAATATATTTAACGTTGGAGATTACATCATGATACATATTAGGTCTGAACGGTATCCTTTTAGAACTAATAAAACATTGCAGGAGTGTAATGCTTGACCATTCAAAGTGTTGCAAAGGTCATTGATCTATCCATAAACTTGGATATTAGTTCTATTTTTAAATTTAATATAGAGGATCTAGTTACATATAAAAGACAACAATTTAACCCAGATGACTCTTTTGAAACCCTTTCACCCAAATTCATTTCTAATGTCAAGACCCATGTCCCATTACCCTTTTTGATGGCATAAAAGGAACTTATTGATGCTGTTTTTTATGAACAATCTATTTTTTTTTACTCTTTTTTTATCATGGATAGTGACTTTCAACAATTCTTATTTATTGGGCATGGTGACATGATTATAATTGTACTTTGATCACTAAAAATAAATCTTAGCATGTAGATCTTGATACATGAGAGTTCTATATAAGCTGCCAGGAGCTATATTTGACAAAGTCGAGTCTTGCTATCCATAAAAGAGATGGTGAGGACACTGGGCCTGCGTCACATATCACAAGCGTGGATGGCTGAAGATGACAAATAATAACTCAACCCTTCACTCTTCAGCTAGGAAATTGAGTATATCCATGTCTAATTTAGATTGATGCTCTTTGATTATTGGTTAAAGTAATTGCAGACACACGTATCTCTTCTCTTCTCTTTGGCTTCATCTTCTCTTATTCTCCTTCTATTCTCTTTCTCTTCAATTCATTACTGTGCTGCATCACTTACCTGATTGGGATCTCTTCCTGCTTCCCAGCATAACATATCGGCTACTGTCCACTTAAGTTCTTTAATGTCATCAGGTTCAACTGTTAATATATTTCATGCTCAAATATGCAATGGAGATTTTACTCTCAGAATCTAGTGTCGTTACCACATACTACTTCGGTTGGTCAACAAGCTCGGTGGCCATTTTTCTTGCGTGCCTAGGGCTAACGGTCCTTCCAGTGAACATTGTTGTTGGAAGCTACATTAGTAACATGTTTGAAGATAGGTACGTCTTCATACAGGAAGCATGCTTCTGAATCAAATTGAATTCTGTTGTTTTATATCTTTACTTGTCTAAAGCTCTGGAATTGTTTGTCATATCCTACTGATGCAGTTTTTCATTGGTGAACCGATTGCAGGCAAATTTTATTGGCATCACAAATTATGGTTTGCGTGGGAATTCTGCTGAGCTTCCATATAATAAGCCCATACACTGTGCCACAGTATGTCTGCTCTGGACTCATCTTGTTTGTTTCTGCCGAAGTACTTGAAGGTGAGGAACTATTCAATTCTAATGTTTTACTGGTAATAATGAACATAAAGAAAGGAGGGGATTTGAAGGGAGCAGTGGTCTCCTCCAGAAATGGGAAATATAATTACATTAAAGGATGGGGTCAGGTTGCAGCTCTAAATCCCCATGAGACGTGGCGTGATGTAAAAAGCTTGGGATCTGCATAGTAGATCTAGAGTTCGAGTTAAAACGTGCACCCCTTATAAGAGTCTGGGATAGCCAGGGTTTTATTCGTTTATCTAAATCCACAAAGTTTGGTTTCCAGGAATAGAATTTCTTCGCATAAAAAAAAAAAAAACTCTACATTAAGCTCGTCCTGGACATTCCTCGCATTTTGAAAAGATTTACCTAGCTATTCTTCCCCTGACTGCATATCACTGCAATCAGATAATTAAAGCCTCAAATGGCAGAAGAAATCGTTCAAAAACGGGAAAAGAAAAGAAAAGAACGAGTTAAAAATTAACCTGTGGAACTGCAATAAACAGTGACTGACATTAACTGTTCCCCTCACCGAAGTGGTTACTGCATCGCATTGGGGTACAATTTTGTTCAGGACATTAATTACACTCCAAGCCATTAACCATTGTGGATGACAGTAAAATATGATGAGACGTGAAGCTTAACGCATTAATGTTATGCATAGAGACATGATTGGCTGTTACGAAGACCTAATTCCACTTGGATTGAATTACTTTTTCACAAACATAGCAATTAAGGTCTGCAGGTTAAGTACAACTGAGTTCTTTGGATTTTGCTTTTCATCCAGGCGTCAACTTGGCACTGCTCTCTAGAGTCATGTCATCCAGGCTTGCCCGCGGAACCTTTAATGGTGGACTGCTCTCAACAGAAGCTGGGACATTAGCCCGTGTAGTTGCGGACGGCACAATTACGCTGGTTGGGTACATGGGTGAGAGTAAGCTCTTGAATATCACGCTTCTGCCTTCACTGGTGATTTGCATAGCCTCCATTGTTGCCACCTGCTTTACATACAACTCTCTCTATTGATCCTTATTTTGTAGAGAACTTCGGTCCCCAAATTTCAGATCTTTATTTTATTTAATTTTCCTTCTTTTTGTTAATATTTGAATTTTGCCAGTTCTATAAATTTTAAGAAACTAGCTCATTGATTCACATTTTTAATTGGATTTTAATAAAAGTCTTATGACTGCTTTACTGGCTTTAAATTGCTATTTCATATAATTATTCTACACAAATTCTTGTTATCGTTTTTTTTTTTTTTTTTTTTCCTGTTTTGAACTGATTTTTACCCGTTCTCAGAGCCTAGGCAGAGAACGGGTGCAGTTTGGAGGAATTTCCCCCCTTAAGATAACAAATTCTCGAAGTAACAAAGAGAGCTGATGTGAGTTCTATTTTTCTCCCTTTCAAGTATTTTCCGTTTTCTTTTCAAAATTTAAACTGCAAAATTCGGTATATTTTTTTAAAAAAATAAAAAACTGTATGTAGTAGTTTTTCTGCTGGTACACATTTAAGAAGAGAGAGATTGGCAGTTCCCCGAATGGACCGCCACTCCTTGTTTTAATACCGTGATTTTTTTTAATATTAGCGCACACATCTCAGTGTACCTCTTACTAATAATTTATAACCACAAACTTTTATGAAAGATTGACATTATTTTTCTATTTTCTCATCAATGGTTATATTCTATGCCATCAGTTGTTTTTTTACCAATCACTGTTTTTAACATGTTATTAATAATTACCTACTTCTCCGCTAATTAAGCCATACATTACAATCATTAAATAAATAGAAAAGTCATACAATATTTTTTATTCTACAGTAATTTATTATATATTTTCTCTCGATTTCTAGCACATAGTTTTAATTTTTTTTTGTTTCATGATGGATTTATATTTTTAGTAACGATCAAGCTCGTAACCGGACTTAGATATCAAGCTCACAGTTTTCTTTTTTGATTGTTTCTTTCTCAGTAAAAGTCTTTATTTTTTGTTATACGAGATTCTAACCACGGGTCAAAATTAATCTTAGCATAACAGAAGGAGAGAAGGGTGAAAAAAGAAGAAGACAGGAGTGGGATTTCATGAAACGCTTAACATATTACGAGGTCAATTTTCTAATTTAAGATTCACCCCTTTCCTAGAAATACTTCTGTACTTTTCCTTGAAAATTGAGCCAAAATTGGTAGCACAAGAGCAAATTCACATGACATAAACCTCGTGGGAGGAGCTTTTACCGATTAAAAAACTCTAGAAACGTAAAGTGGACCGACCAATAATTATTAATTATGTACGAAAAAACAGTTGGGGAGTTAATACGACATCGCGAGTTAATGCCCCTTCCAATCTTGTCTCAAGTTCTTTCGAAAATATGAAAGAAAGAAAAACATTTTCTAAAAGCTTAACTGGATGCAAACAATAGTTAATTACATGAACTAAAAGTTTTGAATCACTGAAAAGGGCCCTGCAAAACATACACTAAAATTAAACACGACACATTTAGCTGTATTCCGAGTCTGAGATAATTATGAGGAGACTGAAATCTCATGGCATTGGAGATCAAGAATAGCTTTGTACTGGTAGTATTTCCCGTGAAAAACGTGATCAGGTCTAATCAAAAGCCCTAGTTTTGATAAATGTTTAGCGAGGTGGTTGTCAGCCTTTTCTTTTAAACTTTGGGGATGGCATGTCTATTTTGCCCTTGAAAAAACCAAGAAACATTCTATTTGAGATAATTCAGTAATTTTATAATAGTAATTTGCCATTCCAAAATTTTAAAAGGAGCAATTATTTCTTTGGTAAAATGTCCCTTTTGCCATTGTATAAAAAAAATCAATGTTCGTGTGCAAGATTATTTTTTCTTCTTTTTTTTATCAATGAATAGTAAAATGACTTTCATTCTCTAGGGATTGAATTTTCTATAATTTATGTTTAAGGTTGTTTTTGTTATTAACGAGTTGGGTTACGAGCAATTGTATAATTTAATATATAAATATTATTAAGAAAAAGGTTGTTGAGCCGTTATGAGTGTCATCTTAAGAGGCAACGTGTAAAGGTCCATCTAGTGGTTAAATATCGCCTTTAGCTGTAGTGTTTGAGTCATTTTGGTATCATCTCCTTGTGTAGTAAGCACATGTAGCAAAAAAATATTAGGTTTGACACCGGAACAAAACATCTATTCTTCTCTCTTTTATTCTTGATTTTGGTGTTTGCCCCTTCAAAATCTCAATGAAACACAATAGGTTTTAATCATGTTGAATTTGGTCTATCTTTTTTATTACTAATAATATTAATTTATTTGAAATAATTTATAAAATTAGAATTCTTTTCAATTTCACCTCCCTTCAATTACTCATATTTTAAACTTAGTTCTTATTCCTTTGATTGTTAATTGTTTTGTTTTGGATATTTTTAAAATTAGTTTCTTTTTTCAATTACGTCCATATTTTTTTCTATCAAATTTGATCATCATTCTTTTGTTTGCTATTTCTTTTACTTTGACAATTTGTTTAAATTATTATTTTTTAGTTTTATCATTTAACATTAAATTGATTTGAAATCTAGTTTCTTAGTCGAGCTTGGGTCTAAGATTTCACAAACTGTAAGTTTATATATTAATATATGTTTGTAATATTCACTCGAGTTATCTAGTTTTTTTTTAAATTATTTTTTTATTTCATCCTTTAATATTATATTAGTTTCAAACTATATTTTTTATTTTGCTATTTAACATTGAGTTGTTTTACAACTGAGTTTCATAAATTTATTCAAATTACTTTTTTAATGTCTTTTAAACTTTATATTGCCCCTAATAATCATTTAATTGAATAAAACATTTATTTTAGGAAATAGAGCTATTAAACATTAACGAGTAAATTACTTGTGTTGAAAGATCAAATATCTAATATTAGTTTTTTTTTTTATCAAATATCGATTTAATATTTAATTAATTAGATGTTTGTATAAGCAATATGATTTATAACTAAGAAAATTTATATCAAAAATATTAAAAAATCCTATATATTTATTTATTTTATTGAGAGAGAAAAAATGACCTATAGGGTCAAATAACTAGTTTTGTATCTATATCATGTAGATTGTTTTGCCTTTCAATAATGTCGTATAAAAAAGTTTTATTTTTTATACAATATCTATTGTTGTTGAATTGCAATTAACACATAGTATTCGATCCAAAGATATTACCTTGAAACTTTTTTTAAAAAAGTACTCAATACATGGTACAAGTTCAAGAAACAAGCATAAACGAGATGTAGCTTGATTAACATCAATATATTTGAGTATATGAAAACATGTGTGATGTCACGAGGGTGTTTGAGAATCACTTAAAAAGTGTTTAAAACAATTCAATTGTTTTGTTTTTTCTCTAAATAAATGTTTCTTACTAATTTCAGATTATTTTGATGTGCTGATATCAAAAATATTTTTTTTAAATAAAAAATGTATATTATTTTTATATATTTTTAAATGAAAAACATTTTAAAAACACAATCGTAATTATATTCTCAAACATTCTCGTAATAGAACATTTTATTTTAATACATTTCTAAATATGAAAAATGGTCGAATATAGCTATTACAATGAAAAAGAGTTGAACAAAGAAGAAGAAGGAATGGTCAAATACAGTCCAAATTAGTATTTAACTAGGTTATTATCCAGCGGATTGAATTAATATTTTTAAAAATTTTAAAAAATAATTTTAGACCGCAAGAAAATAAGAAAATTTTAGACAATGTTATTGTATTTAGTCCAGCAGATCAAGCATGAAAACTACTTTTCTAATATTTTTTTTTAAAACTATTTTTTATTTAATAATACAATAAAAAAAATACCTCCCATCCCAATGATCAACCCAGTATCATGACTTTTTTTTGTGAATTGCAAACACTGTTGCAGAGCACAAAAATCCATTATGATGTTAAAAGAAAATCCAAAGTGAAACATTCAAACAATGTATTAGTATTATGTATACGATTAAAGAAGAAATATTGATAAATGTGATAAAATTAAATAAAAGCTTATTAAAAATCCTAAAAATACATGAATTTTATGCTAATTAAACATTCATGAGTTTTTTCTTTTCATATTAGGCAACGTAATAATTGGGGAAAAATAATAATTCAATTTTTCATAAAAATCTATAATATTGTTTGAAAAGCATGTCAAAATTGAATAATAGTTTTTTTTATAGTGCATTTAAATCTAAATCCTAAATAAAAAAAATGAGCATCAACCAAATGCTAGAAAACTTATTTGAAACCAATTTATCTTCATGGAAAATAAACCAAAACAAAATATAAAATTAAACATTAATGATAAAATTAAAATAAATGAATTCAATAAAAACTCAAAGTTAAGTGATAAAACTTAATATAAATAAATAAAACAAAGGAATAAAATTTTCAAGTGAATGGAATGGGTATCATAGTATTCCCAAATATTCTTAAAATCTTTTTAAAAAAAAATTAACCAAGGTATCATTTAATGAATTTGGATATTTTTTGTACTCTTGAGGGTCTGTTTGGGAATATAGTTAAAATTATTTTTCAAAATATTTTTCATCCAGAAATGTATTAAAATAATATATATATATATATATTAAAAATTATTTTTGACAATAACATATTAAATGATCTAAAAATACTAAAAAATAAAAAAATATTTTATTTAAAAAAAAAACTTTTTTGAAGTGAACTGTCGAACAAACATTTAATATTAAAGAAACAAAAAAAAAATATCAAAAACAAAAAAGAATGGTCCATGAAGGATGTTTTTTTTTTGTTTGAAAACGCCACCAACAAGAATCAAACCAACACAGTCCAAGGCCAAGTAAACAAGTCTCCTGAGGTCACATGGAATTATTGATCATTGACGCCGAAATTGTTTTTCGAAGCAAATTATTTATTATTTTAAAAAACGAACAGACGACGCCGTTGTGTGTAACCCAAAATCTAGATACGGTGGCTAAAAATACAGTGAAGATGATAATTGGATCCTAAAATTTATTTTCAACTATTCTATACTCCAAAACAACTATAAACACCACGTCTGCCCAAATAAACTTCCTTGCGGCAAAAAAAACAACCCAAAAAATCAATGCTAGACAGGGGATTTATTTGCAAAATTAGTGAGAACTCTATAGAAGTCAAATAAAGAAACAAAACCTAGCCCCTAATTAAATAAATATTGAATGATAAAATAAAATAAAATAAAATTATGAATTTGAAAAATAGCAATAAATATATAGTACGAATTCAATAAATAACAAGTCAAAGATTCAATGGCCACGTGTCAAATGCAAATCCAAACCATGATCCATTCGCTACCGCTACCACTTTTCAGTTGGCAGATGGCAGCGTGGAGTCTATTAGCTACCGCTCCAAATCATAAAGTCTGTTTCATGCAGCTCTAGGATATGTCCCTTTCCAATCACATCACCCTGATGCGATGGGATTTGCCTGACCGTTCGTTTCCCTCCAGAATCAGCCACAAAGCTGAAGGCCGGATGTCACGTTGCTAATTAATTCATTAATCTTTGATATTTATTAAAATATTAAAAAAAACTTCATAATAAGTTTATAACTAAAAAATCAAGATGAAAAAAAAAAACCAAGAGGAACAAAAAGGGTCATTTTACGGTGCTTAGAAAACTACAAATGCAAAAAAAAAAAAAAAAGGTAGATGTCAGCTTAATTATTTCTGCTTTTTAGGCTATTCAATTAGTTTACTGTGCTGACGAAACATAAAAAGACTGTCCTGCCACTATTAAATTTGTCTGGTCGTACTATAGCTAATGAGCTATAAAAAAACAATATCATACTCGAGTATAACTTCAATTATTTTTCAATAATTCACAATGGTATCACGTGATGGCTGGGGGTGTGTTTCAAATTGTTTTTTATTTATAAATATAATCTAAAATATCAAAATAATTCGTTTAAAATTAAAATATATTTTTTAAAAATATTCTTAAAATCAATCCAAGAAAAAACAAACCAACCAAAGGAATTGATCACACGGAAACTTAAGGGTTGCCAGATGCCATGACACGTGTTTTTCTTTGTAAACCACAAATATTTTTCAAAATAATCAATGAAAAGGAAATGATGGGGACCGGTCCTGACTTCATGTCTTCAGATCACTTCTCTTGAGCATCAAGTGAAGTGACACTCCAGCTACCAGTAGTAGTTCGACTACATTGAAATCTCCCCTTCCCAACTCCACGAAGTGATTTTTTTCTAACATATAATAATATTAGAATATAATGTAATTATCTAATATACTAAAAGAGGTCAGGTTCGGTTACTGTAGCATGTGAGGAGAATCACTGTGGATTGTAATAGTATTGCTCAGTTTTCGGGTAGTTCGGGTCGGTTCGGGTCGGTTCGGGTCATTTAATTCGCCATTTAATTAATATTTAATAATGATTACATAATAAGTAATCAAGAACAGCCTGTAGTTTAGCGGACAAGCGCATGTCTGGAAACACGGAGGGCATGGGTTCGAGACCTGGCTGGCTTGCGCGCTTGATTGATTACACTATTTTTTTTTCGTTTTCGTTTTTCCTTTTTTTTTTCCTTTTTCTTTTTTTGATTGTTTTTTATTTTTTTTTATTTTGACGTTTAAATATTTTTTTTCTTATATTTTTTTGTTAAAGTTATTGATTTTTTTTCTTTGATTGAATTTTTTCTCTATTATTAACGCAATAAGAATAATTTTTTTTTCTTATCCGATTTTTTTCATCAGGATAATTTAATTATTTTTATTATTTTAGCAATAATAGTAATAATATTTTTAGATATTAAGGCTTCTATGATCCTGTTGTTATAACAGGGTGTGTTAATATGTTTTATTATACCAAACATTAAATGTATAGATATTATATTTTATTCAATTTTTTTAATTTTTTATTTGATTGAAATCGATAATATATTTGGTTTTGTTTCCGGGCCTTATACTTTTGATTGTTGATTTTACTTTCTTGAATTTCTTATAGTTCTTAAATTGCTCCTATCTTTGTCTATGTTTATATATATATGCCTTTAGTTTTGATTTTTGATTTTTATTGTTTTCTCTTTTGAGATAACATTTTTTCAAAAAAAAAAATTCTCTTTAATTTTAGTTTGTGTTTATGATCATTTAAAAATTGATATTTCTTATTTGTTTTCCTTTGTTTTTTATTTTGATTTTTTATTAGTTTTTATTTATTTTCACATCAAATGATTTTTCGCTAAAAAATTTTATTTTTATTTTTTTTTCATTTTTATTTTGTTTGCTCATTTGTTAAAGTTTTGGGTTTTTTTATTCTTTTACTCATGCAACAACAATAATAATAATAATAGTTTTTTGCTTTCTTTTATGAATGTTTTTTAGTTTTTTTTTTCTCTTCAGAATAATTTAATATTTTTTATTATATTAGCAATAATAGTAATAATATTTTTAGATGTTAAACCTTCAATGTTGCTATTGTTATAATAGAATATATTGATGCATTTCATTATATCAAATCTTACATGTATAAATATTATATTTTATTTTTAAACTAGCAAAATCTATTAATTATTTTAATCCCAACAATTACAAAAATATTTTTTGGGCCCGCAACGTAGTGCGGGCCATTAACTAGTATAAACTATATTATGATATTTTTTTATATAATTTAAGTTTTTAGATAAAATAATTTTTTTATATGATATCAAAATTAACATTACAGGCTGTAATTTTATTATATTTATTTTATTTGACAAATATTTATCTGCATAATTTAAAATCCTAAAACTCTTTTACTTGAAAAATATATTAAAAATTAATATTTTGGATTATATTAAAAATAATATAAATATTATATGGCAGTCTTGTCGATCAGCTTCAATTAAATATTATTGAGTGTGATAGGTATTAAACTCTTCTAGCCATAATGCACGAACCAATTACTAACCTACTCGTGGATCTTTAATAGTATGAAAGTCAGAAGCAGTAACAACATTCGAAGATCCATAGGTTGTGCTAAAACCGTTCAATTGCTCACTTGTTATTTCTGGAAATTAATCAGCAGCAGCAGCAGCAGCATCCTGGTTTTTATTACAGAAGGTGGACATATCCAAGTTGATTCCATGCATATCGTCAATGATTAATAGCCTTCTTCTATATTCTTCCCTGCTCCTTGTGCTGTAAAAGAAGATCTTGTATATTCTTGCCTGCTCCTTGGACTGTAAAAGCAGGTATATTTATACACACACACGTCACTGAATTTCAACTGTGAAACTTTTTTTTTTTTTTTTTTTTGCCTCCGCCCATGAATTTTGTGGGTGTTTGGCGCCGCGGTTGAACCTGTGTTTGCGTTGAACTACGACACCAATACACTTGCTATCAAACTGGACCCCATATTTTTTTCTGTGGATCCCACTAAATTACTGCGGTTTCGACCGCGTTTTGAAAAGAATATTTTTTATGCTTTTCAAAACGAACGCATGTGAACTTCAGTGTGTTGCAAAATAAAAATAACAGTGAAATCATCACGTACACGAGTTGAACCAGCTTTCCTCACCGTCGCCGTTGGTTTCCTCTCCTTACCACAGCCACTGCCTCTCTCTCTCTCTCTCTCTCTCCACATATGAAAGCATTTTTTTTTTATCTAATTTTGAATAATAAAATATCAATTTTGTACTCAGGTGGGGCACAAACTTATTTTTGCTATTTAGTTATTGTAGATGTTTTCATAATTTATATTTTATTGCCGTGTTTAATTAAATTAGACTATAAAATAAACTAATTCTAATACAATAAATTTGATGATTCAGGTGTCTAAATGTTCTTCCTTTTTTAATGACGATGATAATTTTATGTTGGTGATTTCGTTGGAACCTATTAAAAAAATAAATTTATATCGATTTGAAATTCATTTATTTTATTAAAAACTCGCCCTCCGCAGGAATTTTGCACATATGTATTATTTTGCCCAAACTTATAGTATAATAAAAAAAAATCACACTCTTAATATTTTCTAGCTGCTTACCCATGTTTCGTTGTGGCTGGAATCATAATTTTTTTTATGTTGATAAAAATATGATTTCGATCGCGACGAAACACGAGTAAATGGCTAATGTGTGTGTAGTGTAAGAGTGTAGGCAAAGAAATTTCTATGTAATATTTGAAAACCATTCCCTATGATTTTGACGGCAATTAGGTAATTAATTGAGCATGCTAATGATATTGACGTCTAACGTCCACCACACATATCTTAAAATAAAGCGCCCATGCCCTTTGTCTGAAAACTAACGCAATTAATTCTTCTTTGTCTTAAATAATTTCCCGAAAAGAAGTGAACTGCAATTAGCACACCACCCCCATTGCTAAAACAATCAAGGTCGCTTGCAGTTAGTTGTAAACTCAGTGAGTTATAAGAGCTAATCATCCACTTCAATATAAAACAATGTGGTTTTAATATTAAAACAATAATATTTTAAAAACTAAATTTAATTTGTATTGAGGTTATGAGTTTATCTACGAGGTTTGGCGGGTCAAACCTTATTAATTTCGGTTTTACTTATTTTTAAACTCGAGTCGAGTCGGGTAATTGAGTTGATTGTTTGGAGTATATATGGTCGGTTTTAATAATAGTTAGAAGTAAAAACATCGTGGAGAGTAGTAAAAACAATAATCATTCTAAAAACCTAAAAAGAAAAGAAGAAAAAGTAAATCGATCGACGAACCATTTCTCTGTCTCTGATCATGTGGACAAATAATAAGGCAGCAATATTGTGGGGAGTTGGATAAATCAAAACAACCCAGTCAGTGGAGCTGTCAGTTTCATATATTTTCAGCTCTGAGAAATTAACAGTTCATTTGAACAATAAACATAGCTAGCTAGCCCTAGGAAAGTCCTTGTGTGGTAAGTAGCAGGGTCACATTTTCTTCATTTCTTGAATCCTGGGGCACAGTTTGCCTAACCATTGTCCGACTGTGTGTATTTTTATCCGACAAAATGAGCAGGAATTCTTTGCACCCACATTATTTAATGCCGCCAAAGCTGTTGATTTTCTACATCTATATAAGAACAGCATTCGTTAGCTTGTTTTTGTACAACAGATTAACCATCATTTGACTGCGTTTTTATTCAAACAATGGCTCCTGGACGGTGCAGATTCTTTGCTGCTTCTTTTGCAGGAATTCTCTTCTTTCTTAGCCTTTGCGCCTGCGATACAGGTATGGATATCTTCTTCACTCAAGCTCTCTCCTTAATTTCCTCGCTTTTGTGGTCGTGATCCATAGAAAAACCAGCACGTTACTGCTTCTCATCATTAATCTATATACTTTAAAAGAGAGTTATATATAGTGAATTATCTTTATAATTTTCTATTGAAACTAACAGTGTGCATGGCGTGTTAATGACTCGGGAGCGCATAATATCATTTGATATAAACTTTCAACTTTCTTCAATCAGCTGATATATCGCAGTTAGCTGATAGTTATCCAAGAAATCTCATTTTAGGAGAGCACGCTATATATAGTTTCTTTTCATGCCCGAGTCCTTGCTGGGGTTCATTCTAGCTAGTACGTATCTGCTGTTACAGTGATGACTGCAATGGTTTAGGTTTGAATTCGATTTTTCTCCCTTTTTTTATCTAATTTAGAACAAGCAAATCCATCCTCTATTATCTAAATATGATTATATATATATATATAAAGGTCAATACTCATCAACGTGAGAGATAGGTATATAGCACCCAAGACCAGCTTGTAAACAGGATTTCACAAAGAGGGCCGATAGAGAAATTAAAATGAAAAGGAAGGATCACCTACCTCTATTGGCTCATTTATATGCAGTACCTGTACCTCATTAACACCGATTTTATAGTTGGAATTTTCTCGTGGTATTTTTATGTTTATACACGTTTGACACAGTACTGTAGACTCTCATCCGAATTAATGCACGTCCATTAATATTGTCATATAGTTCATCTAATTTATGCCCGTCTAGTGAGTATCCCGTTTCTGGTTCTACTGACAGCCACCAAAGCATCATTATCAACCCTAATTAATTTCATCGCAGCACTAATTAATTGCTTAAAAACTACCTGTAATTTATTATACTCTCTTTGTCCCAGCTCCGAATTACTCTTTCATGCTCAATGCAACCTCCTCTCCAACAATATCATACTACGACTACATAATTGTGGGTGGTGGAACCTCTGGCTGTGCATTAGCAGCCACTCTCTCACAAAACGCTAGCGTTTTGCTTCTAGAACGCGGCGGCTCACCCTATGGCAATCCTAACATTACCAGCCTAGAAAAATTTGGTGCTGCGCTGTCCGATCTCTCTCCTACTTCCCCCTCTCAACGTTTCATTTCTGAAGATGGCGTGATTAATGCCCGCGCCCGCGTACTGGGCGGTGGGAGCTGCCTGAATGCTGGATTCTATACCCGTGCCTCTTCGGAATATATAAGGTACCTACATCATATTAAAACTTAGCATGAGGGTTGTTGTAATAAAAAAATAATCTCAAGTTAATCACGTATGTTCCTGATCAAACCAGTAATCGTATTTAACAGCTGGTCTGTTTAAGAAATTCACGTGACACCAAGTTTTTAATCGAGTAGCTAATTAGTTTAAGATGGTGCAGAGCTGTAGGGTGGGACAGTCGGTTGGTGAATGAGTCATACCAATGGGTGGAGCAGAGAGTGGCGTTCAAGCCGGAAATGGGGCCGTGGCAATCGGCGGTGAGGGATGGGCTGCTGGAGGCCGGAGTGGTTCCAAACAATGGATTCACATACGATCATCTTCATGGGACTAAAGTCGGTGGAACAATTTTTGATCGCAATGGGAATAGGCATACTGCTGCTGATTTATTGGAGTATGCCAATCCTGGTGGTCTTACCGTCCTTTTACATGCAACTGTACACAGGATCTTGTTTGCAACTAAAGGTATATGATTTTCATTTTCTCGAGCCATTTGTTTTTGCTGTCTATCAGTGGCCGTAATTTTATTTTATTTTTCTTTCTGTAATTGAACAGCAAGACCTAAACCAGTGGCTCATGGAGTGGTATATAGAGATGCATCAGGGGCAAAGCACAGGGCGTTCCTAAACAGAGGGTTAAAAAATGAAATTATCATATCATCTGGAGCCCTAGGAAGCCCACAGCTCTTGATGTTGAGCGGGGTGGGCCCTGCACAGCAACTTCGGGCCCACAATATTACAGTGGTGCTGGATCAGCCCATGGTTGGCCAACTCATGTCTGACAATCCCATGAATGCCATTTTCGTCCCTTCTCCTCTCCCAGTTGAGGTTTCACTCATTCAAGTTGTTGGCATCACTCAATTTGGTAGCTACATTGAAGCTGCAAGCGGTGCAAATTTTGAGGTTTCTCAACAGAGAGACTACGGGATGTTCTCTCCCAAGGTAAACACCCTTTCTACCATTTTCTAAAGTTTTGTATTGGGCCACTACATCACATGAATTTGATTAGACCTCTTGGCCTGACGGGTCCATTATAGTACCTCTAGGGCTAGTGGGCCCATCGATAATTTCTTAGAACCCTAAAAGCTTCAGACTTTACCGTTTGGCATTTGAGCAAGAAATGAATTTGATGCTGCAAGTTTTGTCGACATGTGCAGATCGGTCAGCTCTCAACAGTGCCACCAAAACAGAGGACCCCAGAAGCCCTAGCCAAAGCTATCGAGCAGATGAACAGCTTGGACGAGCAAGCTTTCCAAGGTGGATTCATCATCGAAAAAATCACGGGTCCGATTTCCACCGGTCATTTGGAGCTAAGAACAAACAACCCGGATGACAATCCATCAGTTACCTTCAACTACTTCAAAGAACCCCAGGACTTGCAGAGATGTGTAGAAGGCATTTCAACTATAGAGAAGGTGATCGAATCGAGGCCTTTCTCCAAGTTTAGGTTTGATTTTTTGTCAGTGCGACAGCTACTGAACTTGACAGCAAGTGCCCCAGTAAATTTGTTGCCCAAACATTACAATTCCTCACAGTCACTAGACGATTTTTGCAAGGACACAGTCATGACCATATGGCATTACCATGGAGGTTGCCAGGTTGGTAGTGTTGTTGATCATGATTACAAGGTTATTGGTGTGGATGCGCTAAGGATTATTGATGGATCCACCTTTAATGCCTCTCCTGGGACTAACCCTCAAGCCACTGTCATGATGCTTGGAAGGTAACCATTTTAATTTTAGAAAACTAATCTCTCTAACCCTAATTATTTATTAAGTGATTTTGACTTGTATTGCTACTCTCCATGTCCCCTTAAAATGGTACTCTTTTTGAGTTTTTTTCTTCTAAGAAAAACTTCATTTTAAATCTTTATTCTCATAATAGGTTTTAACTTTTATTGTTTTAAAACCCGGATCCATCTAGTGATTCGACTCGAACTATCAGGATCTAAGATTCCAAACTGCCTTCATTTGATTCCAAATTCCCATTTTCTTACTTTGAATATTGTCCTACACAAATGCATTAAATGCATCAACTTGCACTTCATTCAAAACATCAATCATATCTTCATTTTTTCACAGTTCTTTCTTATTTTTACTTATTCACATGTAAAAAAATATTCACAAAAATAGCTCATTAATCTACTCACTGCATTTCAATTGTGGAAATATATTCAAAACCAAAATTGGATATATGAACACTAATGTGATGGGGTTTTGGTTATTTTTTTTTCATATATGCAGGTACATGGGAGTCAATATTTTGAGGGAGAGATTCGCAAATGAAGATTTAGAAAATTAAGTAGTAGACAATATCATAAGTTTTATTGACAATGGTACTTTTGAATGTTAAATATATAAAATATGTCCTTAATTTGAGTCTTGTAATCTCTTATATCATATATTTGCATTCTCTTTTCGAAATATGTTTGGCCAGAAACAATATATAATACTTAATTAAAAACAAAATATAGAATTAAGGCTTTCTTACAAGTTAAAACCAAAGCAATCATTAATGGTGTATCTAGTTGATCACCACCATTCATGAACCAATATGTTTTTTGCTCACCTTATCAAAATGACCTCATTTCTATACAGGGAGCCTTCTTTTATGAGAAAGTATTGCTTAAGTGGAGAACTCTAGTCTTCTACTTTCACGATAGTGACCTATGATCTTTCCTTCTTGATTGATGTTTAGCTTTTGAAGTACTTTTATCCAAACATCAAGTAAGAGCTTTGTAAGATTGGAATTATCTAATTTTAATAGTGGAATAACCTGTTATTTTATCTAAAGATCCTACCATTGGGGTTCATATTTATACACTTGTTTTGGAAGAAAGTGAATTATTATTATTTTTTAGGACTTAGCTTTGGATGGTTTTGTAGTGTCAAAATGACCTTCATATTAGCTAACAATAAGTTGGGAGTCATTATAAATTTAGAGAGAATATGTATTTAAAGCCTCAATAAAGTTGAAGTTGAATAGTAGAACCTCATACTTAGTTGTATTATGGGAGAAGAACTCAAAATAGATCTCATACTAAAAACTATTTATCAAGACATCAATATAATCCCAATTTTATATTAATAGATATTTAAGGATCATTCCATATATATTTTTTATATGCTCAAGATCATTATGGGTTTGGGTGATATTTTTTATTCAAATATTGATCATTTAATGAAAAAACATTCTACAATGAAATTAGCAAAGGAGTGAACTTTATAGCCAAACTTGGTTAGTATTACAGAATACACTCTTTCAATTAAATGGCTTACTTGACCAAATGTTCAAACACATCTAGCTTATGGATTTATCTAAGAAGAAGGCTAATTAAAAATATAACTTAGTGTGTTTAAAAGTAAGGTTTTATCTTTCTAACAATATTTACTAAGGTGATGATCAACTTATAAATCATTAAAAACTTGGTCCTTACATCATGGAAAGCCTTGTCGGTATGGTATATAGGTTTTTGCACCTATTTTTCCTCTTAAAATAAAATGGTGTTTGTGTATAAATCTTCCAACCTTAGGTAGAGAGAGGTTTCCAACTTTCCTAGGTTGTGACGAGACCTTTAAAGAGGATGAGTGATTTTAAAGCTCCTTAAAAACATGTTCGTGCTCTAAAGTCCATTGAAGATTGATTATGTTTTTTAATATTTAAAAAAAAATAATAAACAATACTCTTTTAGGTGGGATATAAACCTATTAAGGGTGTTACTCTTCCAATAATCCCTTTAACATCTTTTACTAACAAGGAATGAGTCATATTCAATATGGTTTTAACTTTTTTAAAATTTGGCTTTATCTCTTATTGATAACTAAGAGTCCTAAGAATCCAAACTTATTGGGCATTATTAACAAGATTTACCTTCATCTTTAATATGAGATAAAAGAAGAAAACCTATTAAAGGTCCAAGAGATGTTGTTCTAAATTCATTTTCTTATCAACTATAAAGACTTTAATATTCTTACTCAATTAGCCTATAAAAACCTTATTCATAATCTTTTGATATATAGCCCCGTCATATTGTTTGCTCGAAGGTCATGGATTTATAATATAATGTTCATTTATCCATAATGAATGATGTCCTCTTATAATTGGGATGCATGGGAATATGGTGGTAGCCTAAGTTCATATTCAAAGATCTTACAAATTCAAACTCGACTATAAAGTCCAGTCTAGTAATCTATCTATCTTATATAGGGGAAAGATTTTAGGTAGACTTTGTTAAAGTCAATACGGTGGTGTGTGTGTGTGTGTGTGTTATTTTTCATTATCCTTTTTCATCTAACTATATTTTTAAATCGGTTAGGTTTAATCATTTCTGAAATGAAATCAGCAACTTATCAATTTTCTCAAATATAACATTTTATCTCTCATCCTATTATTTCCCCTTTTCTATTAAATAAAGAAAAATAAAAATTAGCATTTAGCATATGAGAGAAAATGTCTAGGCTAATGCCCATTATGCGTGAGGGACATAAGGTCAAATTATCTTTTAGATGGTAATGAGCTTTATGATGGCTTTCACTTAATCAAGATCTAAAATGGACTCAATCTTAGTGATAGAGCTCGTATCTTATTTATGGAGATTAATTTTGTTAAATATTCTACAACTTTAATATGTATTTATTTTTATCTTTCAAGGACCATGTATAGTCCACTAATAAAGCCTTATTACCCCTCAAGCAAGTAAGATACATCTTTTGAAGGCTAATTGGTTCTCTTTTATTACGGCACCCTCTTTTAGAGAGGAATTTCATACCTAAGTATTAGATATTGATTGTTGTGTGTATATAATAAAGAAAGGGTTTACCAATAATAAAATCACAGATCAAATATATTTTGATCACCATGAAGGTTTATTATAGAGTACTACATTTGAGTAGATACCAATAAAGGTGCTTAAAATTACCAAGTAAAAAAAGCTAAATAAATGGTAAAAAAAAGTTGATTGAAAAAACCCTAAATTTTTTGACTAACTAGATTGGTATAATAAGAAGCCCTAAAATAATGATCTCCTATCTCTTTGCTCACGTCTTCCTCTTTAATCTCCAATACTTCTTTACTTATAGTTGGAACTTTTTTTATCTATATGTTTTTTTATTATTAATTTTGATTGCTCATTTTATTTTAGTTTTTGTTTCAACTTGACATATGGTATAATATCAAGGTTTATAAGGAATGTCTTGGCTTGGCTTGGCTTTTTATCCCTTATTTTCTTGAAAACAATTTTCATAAATGATCATAGGACAGCAATAGAAACATATTTCTTAATTATCATGGGAAAATAGTCGATGTTATACCTTAACTCATCAAACTCATGATCCAAATCATGAGCTCAATAGGGTTCAATAGTATTTTCCCTTCAAATTTATATTCAATCTTTAAATAAAAATAATAAAAGGGTTAAAAGCCCATAATAATTCTCCTAGGGCTAATGTGTTAGGGTCACTGCAATGAAAAGTCCAAGAGCACTGACTAGCCTTCAAGCCCACAAGCATTAGCTTCTTTAAAGTCCACAAAAGAAAATCAAATACATGGCCTATCTTGATTCATAGGCCGAAGCCCAAATCCAGAAATTTATCAAAAATTTTCCTGCAATTTTATTCTTTAATTGGATTTATATAATCATATTCACAATGTCGAGCACCCATGTCAGGATGGCCGAGTGGTCTAAGGCGCCAGACTCAAGTTCTGGTCTTCGTGAGAGGGCGTGGGTTCAAATCCCACTTCTGACAAATAATTCGTTTTTCCTGCTTTTAGATAATAATTTCTATGCGACTTTTATTACTCTTTAGATATTTTTTTTTTTTCAGAAGTAAAGACTAATAATTTAACTTTAATGGCTTTTCAGTGGTGTTTATCGCTTCTCTTTTCTCTGTCCTTTTCCTTGAAAAGAATATATATATATATCATCACAGATTTTGATTTAACTAAGACAGCACAAGGAAACCTTCGTTGAGACAACCCCGTTGCTTAATCAATCCTAAGATACAAGAGCCTCCCATTGACGCTGACCCTTATATTCCAGTCTCCTCCTCAAAGTTGAAAATTTGTGTGCTGCTCGAGGTTTCTCAAGCGTGTGATGGCTCTGACCAGATGTTCATGTAGATGGCCACATTACTGTTGCTGTTTTTCTTTGTCTTTTCTCCCATGGGGCGTCAAGCTTACTGCTTGGAAAATGCAGCCCCTTTAGGTTTGACTAGGATCAGAATCTGCACATAAACAAATGAATCTCACCATATACTTGTATTTATTAGGAGTGGAAAATACGTTTCGAGTTAATGGTGAGATTAATGACTCGTGAAGCTAGCAGGATCACAAATCCACGATGCATTACTAGTCGGTTCATGAAAAAAATACTCCAAACTCAGATCAATCTTCATGAATTATTCCCCAAACAAAAGGGTAGCAGCCAAATTGGCTTTGTCTCTTTAGGATTCATGCATTAGCTTGAGACAAAACGTGGGGGGTTTGGAGTTGATTTTCGACCTACCATCAATGATGCTGTAGGCTGAGTTGATTTAACAAATTCGAATCGGAAGAGATGAACTGTCCTAACTCCGAAGCTCAGAATTTCCTAAAAAATCGATTAGTATCATCCAAGTACTCAGCCAACTTAATCGCAAATCTTGCAATACGCCAATCAGATGCTAAATCACTGGTGAAAATGGCCATCATTCTATCTCAAAAGTATACGAGTTAAGGGAAGAAGCTTGTTGATGCAGGTGCAGTAGCTTGGCAAACCGGACCGTACTCTTCAGAGTTGAAAAATGAAAACCCTCTACTCTGAGAAATCAAAGGGGGGGAGCTGTCATTTTTGAACCCTGGAGCAGGTCAGGTTTGCCAAGTCAATGCACCAGCATCACATGGGATATTTCCCATTTACTTCCAAAACTTTCAGACTTGGCTACGGGAGTCCACTGGAATAGAGTTATGAGAAATGACCTCGTGTTGGTGGGGCAAAAACTACAAAACTGAAAATGACCTGCCAAGGCATTGAAAATCTCAAATAAAAATATAAAGGGTATTGGTGTTTCTCAATCATAGAAAAAGTTGGGGACCGATGATCATTCCAAAGAAACTCCAGACGTGGATAGATAATGCCGGCCACTTCTAAAGTTTCCCTTGTTCTTTCTGCTTGTTTTGGATTTCCACAACTGCAAGACAAATATTTCAATGTTAACTAAAGGTGGCTTTTTTATCCTTTCTAAAATTATCACAACCACTTCATTTGTTGGCGGAGCCAGACGAGAGTGAACTTGACATGTGAGTTTCTTTTTTTATTTTTCAGTAGACAGGTTTCTTTACCGTTGTTTTGCAGCTGTAGAGCAACTTGGTTGATACGCTAATATTATAGCTTTTTCGCACTTGAAAAGTCTAAATTCAAAGCCAGCTGATAGTGTAGGACACTAGGTTAGATTTCACATTGGTGGAAGTTCGAGCAAAATGAAGGACAGGGTGGACTCCCCCCCCACCGACCAGGAAACCCACTATCCAACCTTCACAGCAGAGAATGCTCAATGATTTGTTTTTGATTGGAAAAAATCAAATGTGACGTTAATCGTGGGAGAGATACACGAACAATAAATCTGGTGTGGGCAGAAAAGGAAGGAGAAAAGGAGATGCATTCACCTTGTGCTAGAGAGGCCTCAGAAGCCTGCTTCCATAATTTATGTCACTTGCCTTTTCTAGGGATTCCTGAGCCCCAGAGCTCAACATCCACAACCACTGCTGCTTCATACCGCCATGTTTTTGAAGTTTCCATGGCGTCGTCGATATATCCAAACTCCCAGTTCACCAGCCATGAGTCCTTCCCTTCATTGCAAGAATCATTCTCCCATTTCACCAAAACATTTCCACTGTATTCTCAGACTGATCAGGCTGACAAAATCCGAGAGCAAGAATACTACCATCTCTCCCTTTCCAACCATGTGTGTCTTGATTATATTGGCCATGGCCTCTTCTCGTACTCTCAACAACGATGTTACTCTCAGGAAGCTACAGTCGCCTCAGCATCATCTTCTTCCCTTCCATCTCGGAGATATTCTTCAAGTTTGGAAACGCCTTTCTTTGGCATTTCCTACAAGGCAGCAAACTTACATTCTCAAATACAGTATGGTAGCCACGAATCAGAACTGGAGTACAAGATACAGAAAAGAATTATGGCATTAATGAATCTCTCTGAAGATGATTACACGATGGTTTTCACTGCCAACCAGTCATCCGCATTCAAACTTCTTGCAGATTCTTATCCCTTTCAGTCAAATCATAATCTTCTTACAGTATACGACCATGAGAATGAGGCGGTGAAAGTTATGATTGAAAGCTCCAAGAACAGAGGAGCACAGGTCATGTCAGCTGAATTCTCATGGCCTAGTTTAAGAATACATTCAGGGAAATTGCTAGAGAAGGTAAGACGTAGAAGGAAGAATAGGAGGGGACTATTTGTTTTCCCACTCCAATCAAGGGTGACAGGAGCTAGGTATTCATACCTCTGGATGAACATGGCTCGGGAAAATGGATGGCATGTCTTGCTTGATGCTTGTGGCTTAGGACCTAAGGATATGGAGACCCTGGGCCTCTCCCTCTTTAAGCCAGATTTTCTCGTCTGCTCTTTTTTCAAGGTTTTCGGTGAGAATCCATCTGGTTTTGGCTGTCTATTCGTGAAGAAATCTAGCTCTTCAGTTATAAAAGATTCAGCTGGAACAGGCTTAGTGAGGCTTGTCCCAGCTAGGCGACCTTCTCAAATTTCAGAAGGGTCAGCTAATGAAGACACGGAAACTGAAGAAAAAGCAAAACAAGAGTTACATGATGATGATAGTTTGCAAGGCTCCTCCTCAGGTCCTATGTCCAGGCAGCAGACAAGTGAGAAAACTTCTGAACTGGAAGAAATCAAAGAGATTTCACCAAAACACAAAGCACCAGAAATTGAGGTATCAGTGGCATCATTTGAATCCTCCCAGTCCCAAATCATTGCGAGCAGTGGAAGTGGGTATTCATATCTTGAATGTAGAGGCTTGGACCATGCAGATTCATTGGGGCTGATATTAATCAGTGCCAGAGAGAGGTACCTCATCAACTGGTTGGTAAATGCATTAACGAGTCTTCGACATCCACACTCAGAAAATGGGCATCCCCTGGTCAGAATCTATGGTCCAAAGATAAAATTTGATCGAGGACCAGCAGTGGCATTCAACGTGTTTGACTGGAAAGGAGAAAAGGTAGATCCTGCCATTGTTCAGAAGCTTGCTGATCGAAACAACGTTTCTCTAAGTTGTGGATTTCTGCACCATATTTTGTTCTCAGACAAATACGAACACGAGAGGGCGCGGGTATTAGAGACAAGAACAGGTGAAGGAGGAACAGTTTTAAATGGGAAGAGAGTTAAACTTGATTCAGGAATTTCTGTCGTCACAGCTGCTCTCGGGTTCCTGACAAATTTTGAGGATGTTTACAAACTCTGGGCATTCGTTTCACTGTTCCTGGATGCAGACTTTGTGCAGAAAGAGAGGTGGAGATATACAGCTCTAAATCAGATGACAATAGAAGTGTAGTTTACATTTAGGACACATGGAAAGTAATTTTCAACAACTGTTTTCTAAACTCTCTTATGGATGTATGTCTACAAGTAAAAATAAATAATTAATTAAAAGCACTTTTTAGTCCAGCAAGAATTGAGTTTGATCTCAGGAAACTATTTTTCTTTTATTCAAGCTAGTTGGGGAAAATTCATAAACATCTTGTTATTTATTGATTATATCAAAGCTGATTTTCAAATATTTTGATTTCTTTTTTAATCTCACTCTTAAGAATTTAATTTCATTTTTATATCAGTTTTAGTCTTTGTTTTTTTTCTTCTTATTCTTTCTTAGTTGAAAATTTTTTCTATCAAATTTGAAATAATTTATGATTTTTTTTTCAATTTTATCATTTTTAAACTTTTTTTATGTTTGTTTTGGTCTTCTTTATTTTAATTGTTATTTATTTTATTTAAAATAATTTATGAAATTAGATTTTTTCAATTTCACACTATGGTTTTTTTATTTGTAAGATTTAATTCTCATTTTTTTAATAAACTTGAAAAAAAATTAATAAATTATTTTTCATGATATAACCCAACACCAAAAATGATCATCAACAGCTATTACAGGCTAATTTACTGGTGTATTTGATTAAGATATCTCCAGTGAGCTAAGAGAATTCAAATAGTGAACCTGATTTCCAGCATCAACTCATGACAGCATATGAACCACAAAGAAAAACTCTCAGCCATTGACGCCATTCAATCACCAAGCAGGCAGTAAAATTATAGCATTCGTGATTTGAATCTCTCAAATTGACCCCACAAATCAGCACCTGGGAATCCCCAGAAGAAAATGAAAACCATGATAAAAATAACAAAAATTAAAAGCACCCAGTTCCTCAGACGACAGGTGGAGAGCAGGCGGTAATGCCTCTAATTTCACAATCTGAAGACAGATTAAGCATCTGTAAGGGAAGCCCATAAAGTAATCATAATCACTACACACCATTAACGAACTCTGATAGCAGATTTACAAAGAAGACAAGAAAAATCAACTTCCGAGGATTAGTATACTGATACTCTGTGCTGCTTTACACATAGACAATGAACAAACGGCGTCCAAATACACAGCAGAGAGAATCACATTCAAATATTTGTTGAAGAAAATAAATAAAGCAAGTGATTCAGATTTCAGGGTACAGCATTGTGTTGAGCATCGACGGGGAAACTCACCAAGGCAATAAAAGGAAATTAATCCGTACACTCAATTTAACATGGGCCTAATTAGAGGGATCTGGGCCAACAAATTAGATCAAATAAAATCAGGCTCTGACTTGAGGATTGCAGGCTGTTATGTAGTTTGAAGTCTATATGGGCTTGTTTGGGAGTGTGGTTGCGGTAGCTTTTCAAAGTGTTTATCATGACGAAATACATCAAAATGATATTTTTTTATTTTTTAAAAATTATTTTTGAAATCAGCACATTAAAATGATCTAAAACCCACAAAAATATATTCATTTAAAATGAAAAAAAAATTCAAACTTCGGCCAAAAGCCGGTGGGATCGCAATGCCAAACGGGCACGTGGTTTCACAGCCTATGGAAGCTTAATTTTTGTGTGAAACTTTTTGTTTGTAGAAACCTAAATAAGAAATTAATTTATCTAGTTCATTTTTGTTTCATATCTTCTCTCCAAAAACTTTTTTCATGGCTGATGAAGCTCCATGCCAAGGGAGAATACTTGATCTCCTTTCCACAAGGACTTCAGCTTTCTCGAGACATCATCAACTCTCCAACTAGGTGTAAATACTCAACAATATTATTGTATTGTGTCACGGTGAAGACCAATTTAAACAACTATGATAAACTCAAAAAAACCTAAGAGCAAATACAAAATACAAGATGCACCATAAAGTTTGTCACACAAGATAATAATTCCATGTATAAAGTTTTTCCAGCAACACTTCATGGATTTATACATGTTTGGTATCACGAACTAGAACCTGACTTTATTTTTGAATTCTAACATCTCAACTCCAAACTTATATCAAGAATTGAATGACATGTATACACTTGACAAACTACCTAAGATTAGACAATTTTTGTTTTATCCCATGATTTATGTCTCTATCTTTTAAATTCTTCATAATTGATATTTTCATGTCTTTAAAAACATCTCTATAAGAAAATCTTCATGACTCTATTGAATCTCTGTAAATGTCTTCAACTTTTTCACAAAGATTAGGGATCCTTCTTCATATTTTATCCCATGATCGTTTGTCCTTATAATCAATTGTCTCTAAGAGGATAACAAAATCCATTACTAAAAATGTTGATAAAATTTAAATGAAAAAAATATCATGCATGAAATATTGACTTAAAAAGATAATCATAAAAATATGAGCATTTATCTCTTACACAAACCTAACCATGATAATATTTTCACTCAAACATAAACAAAACATCTATACAAAATAAGTAAGTGTGTTGAAGTCTTTCAAACATGTGAGCTTAAAATACTTCAAAAGAAAATGATACAACATGAATAAAAAATTTGTTGTCATCTGAGTTAAATCCAAATGGAAATCTTTGTTGTCGTAATGTCATTCGGCCTATGGCCTCAAAAACAAAACCCACATCGTTTAGGCCTAACCTAAATGGATTGCAGTTCATGTTTGTTTTCTCATTTTTCTTCATTAACAATGTCATGTGTATTGTCATGCACACGATATTTTTTTCATTATAGATTGAAATATATTTTAATATCATCTTTGCAAGTATGAAATTTTATGCATACGCCATAGTTTTTAGTCAATGATCAACATTGCAAACACAATTATTTTTTTATGCAACTTAGGTGCCTTTTTCTAGACCAATTATCAGTTCTCATTAACAATGTCAATGATATTCACCAACCATTATACCGATAACAATATCAAACACTAACTAGTGATGCACACCAACATTTGCACCACTTAATTGTTAACAATATTTTTCATGTTTGAGGCGAGCCGACGTGATCAAGGTTTATAATTATCTCGGTTACCAAGTTAATGAACAAGCTTTAGGACTTAATATTTTTTTCTACAACTATTTACACTACATGTTTCTCTCTCTCATATTTATATTAACTTAAGCATAAAAGATTCTTTCTGATTAGGGTATTATTTTTCAAGTGAACCTCCACCATCTTTCAAGCCCAACAACCATACCGTTTATATTTCAAGCCTAAACCTAGTTTTGCAAACTGTGGAAGCTCAATTTTTATGTAAAGTTTTTTTTCCTAACTTTATTAGTGTATGTGTGTGAGAGAAAGAGAATAATTCAAGAAAAAAAATCTAATTAATTATAAAATTGACATAAGAAAGACTTGAACTTGAACACCATCTTTTTTGCTCTTACAAATAAAATTTGTCACTTGCAACATCTAAAGTTATGGATCATAAATAATATTTTTGACTTAGAGATGAGAAGGAGATTGGTGATTTAAACCATGACTAGATTATTTCTCATGCTATATTATGGATCAATTTTTTTTTTAGCAGAAAAAAGTATCTAGGTGCTATTAATGTGTTTTCTAGTAGAAAAAAAAACAAATCATGTGGGGGATGACCTAACATAATCTGATTAACTTGACCAGTTAAAAGACAACCCAGACAACTATTAAAATATAATTTGACTAAAAAAATTCGAGATATCTTTTTAAAAAAATATTGAGATGAAAATATATTGGATAGCCTAGGTAAACCTGATATAACCCGTCAAATCCACAACTTATATTATAAGAACGGGATAACCCATGAAAAACAAATTATAACACTCAATAAAATGACTCAAGCTAACTTATCATCAAATCTATGATTCAAGTAATGAAATCGTGATAATCTTATAAAAAGAAAAAAAATAATCATCATAAATGTTAATTTCAAATCAATTAAATGTTGAATGATAAAATCTAAAAAAATAATTAAAAATAACTTTAAAAACATGAGTTAACATTTAAAATATGTGATATTTATCACGAGACCGACATAAATAAATATAAATTAGAAAAAAAAAGGATAAAATTAAAAAAAAAAAACTAAATATAACAGAAAAGAATGCATTGTCCAAGTTAACAAGGAATGTGAGGAGATGAATCGTCATTTCTAATTAGTTTATCTAAATTAAAGAGGGTAGGTGGGAATTAATTGCGAATGTAAAGTTAGGCAGGGGTCTATCATCGTTATAATGTGACGAGAGTAGGTAAGCACATGCATCTCTAAACTATTTATTGTTATTATTTTGTGTTCTGCGTTCCGAATAAGGACAGAAAAGCAAGAGACACGGGTGGCAGGAATTTTAGTGTCTGTTTTCATTGGGATTTAAAATTATTTTTTAGAAAAAAAATTATTTTTTTTTATTGTAAATTAATTTTTTTTTAGAGCTTTCAAATTATTTTGATGTATTAAAATTCAAAAAAAAAAACATAATAAAAAAACATTTTAAAAAACAAAATTTCTAAACAAGCAATTATAAAGCCTAGGAAATCAGTAGCAAAACCTCATGGGCGGTATATATTCACCCATTTACAATTTATTATGCTTTATTTTTTATGTATTTGTCAAATTTGCCAACTTAGATCATATCTGTTAATTAACTAAATTGATAAAGTAGTTATTAAAATTTTTTTTTTGTTTTTTTTAGAATGATCCAATACAATCAATAAAAAAAATATTTTTCCCTGGTGAAAACCATCCGTTTATTTAGGGCGTAAAAAATAAAAGAGAAAGGAAAAGATAACAACCTTTGGAAAAAAATAGGGATAAAAAAGATTTAAAACACAATTTTATTTTTCAGGCAAGAAAAACAAATCACGTTGAGTCATGATTAAATTATAAATCACTCCTTTAATTTTGTAAAATGAAATCAAAATTTCTTTATTTTTAAAGAAACTAGTCAATTAATCTCATTTTTCCATTTCATATATTTTACAGTTTATTTATATTCTTTGTTTAAAAAATAAGTAAATAACATGAAAATACTTATGAGAAAAGAGCCTTTTTGAAACATATCAATATCAAGTTAATTATGTTTAACACCGATTGAAGAATTAATTAATCATTTTTTTAAACTTAAGAGATTATTTAATTATTTTAATAAAATTAACAAATCTATTTTATAATTTTCTCATTTAGTAAAGTCACACTCTTTGACAAAGAAAAAAAAGTCGAGTCACACTCACCACAAGCCTCCATTATTTATCTTTGACAAAGCATCACGTCACACTTGTGTGAAGTCACACTAATTATCATTTGGTTTAATCAACGTATGCAATTGAAAGCCTTCGCTTTTATATTTTAAAAAATATTTCTTTTTTACTTCTATTTTTATGGCATATTCATGTTAAAAATAATTTTTTAAATATAAATAAATAATATTTTAAAATAAAAAACATTTTAGAAACAACCACAATTATAATACCCTACAAACTTCAGACTCAAGTTTTCTGTGTCCACAAAGAATGAAAATTAGATAGCATTTAGCGTAGTGATTTAAAAATTTCAAATATTTTTATTTTTAAAAAAATAATATTTTAATATATTTTCAAAAACAAAAGACACCGCTGGCAAAACATAAAAACCAAATCCGGAACAGCGGATTGTCCGAGAAATACGTTTTCTTTTTCCATGCTCTCTTGGACGAAAGCTCCTTGGTCTTGAGTGTTGACATTATTAATTGAATTGATAAAATAATTTGGTGTTTAAAATCATGAGGCAGTCATGTTTGAAATAAAACGAGTCATAAGAGTAAATTTAAAGATCATTACGGGCACAAAGATCATTGTTTTCCCATTAAATCATTTCGATTTACAAAATTTAACGTAAATAAATAGTCAAAAAGCAACAAAATTATTTGCTTGTAAGTTTAGACTGGTAATTCTTCCCTGCGTGCTTTACCGACCAAGTCAGCTGTTTTTCGTCAAAATTTATTTGCAAGTTAGGTGAAGAAATGGTCCGATTGGATACATAGCTTGAACTTCCCGGCGTTTATGTTCCACCAAATTGGAGAAGATATCGGGGTCTTGTCCTTAGTGGAGAAGTCAAATATTTCATGGGTATTTTAAATGAAATGTTGAATATTTTCAGTGGTCAAAACGTGTGTGGCATGAATTGAAAAGGGACAGCTCACCATTTAAAATTTGACATGTTTAGTTAAATATTTTAGATTCCAATTCTGAAAAGAGTTGGATAGATAGATAAATAGATACTAATTAAGATTAAATTATTTCTATTGCATGGTTCAAGATTCATTAAATATTATTGTTAAACAGCATTAAATAAGTGAGCTGCATTTTTTGTCCATAACATCTCCTAGCTATCTCACCAATAGTATTAATTATTCTAACCATAAATATTTTGAATAAATTTAAAAGTAAATATATTTCGTAAAATCTATACAAATCTGTGATTCGTGTTAAATTTGAAAGCACATTTTTTGTCGAAGATAAAAAAAGGTATTGATTTTGGGTTGAATTTAGTAGTTTTTGTATGTGTTTCTTCGAGTTGATTTTTTGCTGGAAATTAGGGCTGATATGACTGCAATTTGGACAGTGTGATGCTTGCTTGTGCGACGATCAAGTTGTCACTGCAAGTTTGATTGAAAATTTTTTGGGGTTTAAAGAGGAAAGACAATGTGGTAGCTGTGGAGGAGGAGGTGGTTGGTTGTTTCTTGATAGATAGATTTTTTTTAGAAGAGAATGGGAGGCAGAATTAGGTTGTGATGGCGATTGAGTTTTCTAGTTTTTTTTTAATGATAGTGTTTGGTTATTTTTTTTTTAAATAGAGATAATAAAGATAAAAATATATTTAGGTGAGAAGATATAAACATAAAAATAAATGTTTTTTGGAACAATTTGAAAGTAAGACTTTATACTTTCAAAATAAAAGATACTGGGGAGACATGTCTTCTGAGATAATATTTTTTTTTTAATTCTTAAAATGTCTTTGTAAAAATCTCTTAATTTCAAAATTATCTATATAAGATATGCAAGAATAAAAATGATTATTATTATACTTTTAAATCTCAACTCAAGGACGGTCAAGGGCAAAGCTTAGATCATTGTTCGAGGTACGAATCAAGGATTAGGTTAACTCAAGTTTACCTGAGTCAACATGGGACTAAAAATGGTTATTAATGCAGGACCAAAGACATAAGAAGGGCTAATCATTGTTTCAAATTAATGTAAAGATAAAAATAATTATTATCATAATTTTAAAACTTATTTTTAAATAACCCAGGATAAGGGTCAGGTTATATGTTAAGATGATCAACTCGGGTTGATCTGGGTCAATATAAAAATAAAAACAATGATTATCATAGTTTTAAAACTTATCTTTAGTTAACCCAGGACTATGGGTAAATTATGTGTTAGGATGATCAACTCACGTTGATTTGGGTCAATATAAAAATAAAAATAATTATTATCATAGTTTTAAAACTCAATTCAAGAGTCCATTACATAAAAGGTTTGAATCACGAATCGAGTAGGTCAATGTAAAGATAACAACTATTATTATCATGGTTTGAAAACTCAACTTGAGAGACAATTAAAGTAGAACATAAGTCTCGAGTTAGAAGTGTAAAGATGGGTTAACCTGAGTCAACATACAAGTAAATGAGCTCAGCAATGTAAATAATTCTTACTTATCGAATCAAGTCAAGTGCCACCAACTCAAGTTTGGAGAAGATTTGTTTTGTTACTTCATTAAAAGATCAAAATTCTTAGAAACTTAGTTTAAATATTGTAATAAATATTGAATAGATGTTTAGTCAAATACTGAATAAATTTATTATTAACTAAAAAAATTGATTCCCTAAATAATTAGAAAAAAATAAGTTGATTTTAATTTGATAAACATACCTTCTACTTTTTATCCAAAAATCAAATATATTTAGTAGCAAGCAATATACTTAATAAAGTAGAAAGAATTAAAAAGAACAATAAAGATTATGAAAACAAAGAGAGAGAGAGAGAGAGAGCGAACATTTTTATTTCATATCATTTTGTAAATATAGTTGTACTATACCATCATCTCAACAATGCTCTTATTTATAACCTGATATATTTTTAATATTTGTAAGCCCAAAAATCATAAGAAGATATACAATTTAGATGAGCTTTGAGATGATAAATGAACATAAAGACGTAGAAGACGACAAATAGACATTCACATACTATATATGATTTCATAATAAGAATCAAATTAAGATTTAAAATATTATTTTTATATTACATATTTTTTATGTTGAAATTCATCTAAATACCATGAAAATTAAAGATATTATTCAAAATAAAAATGAAACATATAGTCAAAATAAGACAAAAACCATGATTTTCACCTATCATCATTTTCTCAAGGAGTTGAAAATTGGAGTTGAAAATTGAATATCTCATAATCAATGATCCTTTTATTTTTGATAAAACTTAAAAGAAATATATGACCATAATCGTTCTCCAAAATACTTATTATGATTTGATATATTTATGATTATAAAATTTAAAATTAGTAAGAGAATATAATTCTACAATGTTGAATATCAGTTTTAAATTGAAATTATATAGAATTAATGTCAACGATGAAAATATATTAAAATAAAATATTATTTACTTTTCATTATTTTTTCACTTTAATATTTAATTAATACTATTAATTTTTTTAATGAACTAGTCTATTTTTTTAAAATAGTTTATTAAACATAAATATCAATTATTTTCATTAAAAACAGAGAATGATAAAAGAAAAAGAAAAAAACACAGCAGGTAACGTGTAAAACGAGGAACACGGGACAGAAAGCAAGTGATGGTCCCAGACTCCCAGGTATTCCAAAAGTGTCCAGCGCAGTAACTCCAAATCAATAAGATTCCATAATTGAACCTCAGCAGTCGGCTAAGGTGCAGGTTTATTTTCTATTCTTTAATTTTGTATTCAAAATGGTTGGAAGAAAAAAACATTTCCCATGAAAAAAAATCAATATAATTTATTATTTAATTGATTGAAAATTAACTTTATAATTTATTTTGCTTATTTTTTATTAAGTTATTTTGGACTCATGATCAAAGAGTGCTTCTTAACGTAGTAACCTGATTTAACTGAAGTTGTTTTTTGTATTTTTTATAAGAATATATTGGTCTTATGATTAGATTAACGAGTTTTGATATTTTAATCTCAGTTAAATTGAGTTGTTGTTGTTATTTTTATTTTATTTTATTTATAAAATATTATTTAAGTTTCATGATCCAAGTCGTTGGTTCTTCAACGAAATTTGCTTGTAAATAGATTGTTTATGTATTAATGATTTGGGTAACGAGTTTAGTAGGTTAACCCAACCGACTCGGCTTCCCCCCTTATTTAGTTGGTTCCCTGTTTTATCAATTAGTGATATGTATGATTGAAAATAACCTTTTATAATTTATTTTAATTTATTTTTTCTGTATATCATTTTGACCTCATGACCCAAGAATAATATTTATTAGGTTCATCCAGATTGAAATCATTAAAAAAATCATTCTTGAACATTGGATACAACATGGTTGGTTGACAATTAAAATTTAAAATTTATTTTTATTTACTTTCTATTGAGTTATATTAGTTTCATGATCAAAGTCGTATATCTCAAGAGTTAACCTAAGTTAAATTAAGTTGCTTTTTTTTTTTAAAAAAAATCTATGAAGTTATTTTCGTCTTGTGATCTAGATAATAAATTTGACAAATTGACTAAACTTAATTTTATATTCATTTTTTAATCATATTCTTAATAGTCAACTAATTGAGAGTTATTTTGAATTTTTACGACAATTGAGTTCGTGTCATTTTTATATAAATAGATTTACTTGTATTGTATTCCTGAAACTTGAAAAAATAGAATAATTTACAATAAAAACATATTTTTCTCTTATCTTTTTTAATTATATTTTAAATATGTATACTCTTATATGTTAATTGTTTTTTCTTCTTACAACAATTTTTTTTTTTTGCTTTTTCAATCTTAGTTTTAATATTAAAAATTGTTTTAAAAACACGATTCGATTGCACTTTTAATCCTATATGTTCATAAAGGGAAAAAAAGGGTTAATAATGGCAAACGTCGTAGTTTTATCCAAAACCAATGTTTAAAAGTTTCTTTAAATGACCCCACAAATGTTTTTTTATTTTTTTCCTGCTGATGTATTATTTATTGCTTCTTGTCCATATAAACCCAGTAACCTCGTCGTAAGTCACCTCATTCTGCTCTCAAATAATCATTTTAAGCATATTTTGCAGGAGAGCAAGTAAGCCAAGCCTCTCTTTTTTCTAGCAATATATCAAGAAAGAGGGAGATTTTGGTGGCTTTGGGCTCTTGTTTTTTTGGGTGAAGTTCTTGATTTGTGCTATTGTTTGTTCCTTAAGTAATTTAAAGAAATTCAAGAATGGCAAAGAATGTAGGAGTTCTCGCTATGGATATTTACTTCCCTCCTACCTGTGTTCAACAGGTGATTAGATTTCATATCTCCATCTATATCTCTCATTTTCCTTCTCAATATCATTTTTTATTTTCTAGGAATAGAGGTTTGTTTTTCATCGGTTTCTGTTTAGTTGTTGAGAGAAACAAGGAAATGTAAAGAAAGTTGGGCTTTGGATTTTGTTTCTTAAGATTTTATGTTTAATTTGTTTTTGGGAAGTTAAAATTAGAAATTATCCGGGCTTAATTAAGCTTTTAATTATGTTTGGTAAATAAAAAAGAATTTAATTTTTAGAATTAGGATTCTAATCATTCTACTCTGTAACCATGATACCTTTTTCAGTATCTTTTTGAAAGTTTGGTTTTGAGATATTTAAATAAATGAAGGATATCTTTGCCTAAGTGCCCCCTTCATTAATTAAAGTTTTGATAAAGATCAATGTTAACTATGTTAATAATTCATTAATCGTCTGTCTCTGCAACATGACATGCAAGAGCAAATCTGCGCTGGCATTTCATTATAGTGATTTGGGTTGTACATGTGAAACAGGAAGCCTTAGAGGTCCACGATGGTGCAAGCAAAGGGAAATATACAATTGGACTTGGACAAGATTGCTTGGGATTTTGTACAGAAGTGGAAGATGTTATCTCAATGAGGTTTGTGATTTTTCAAGACACAGTATCCCTTAACTTCTATCAGACGTGGTTGTGCTTTATAATTTGACAGCTGATAATAATGTCACGTATTTTGGGAGATTTTCAGTTTGACAGTTGTTAGTTCACTTCTTGAGAAGTACAATGTTGATCCAAAACAAATTGGTCGCCTAGAAGTTGGCAGTGAGACCGTGATTGACAAGAGCAAATCCATTAAGACCTTCTTGATGCAAATATTTGAGGTATTTAATTTTTTGAAATAATTGTAATGTTTTATGGCCGCGTGGACCTGTGAATGAATCTTTGATTCAAAACTTCAAACTCATGAAAGTAATATGTCAGGAGATTAAGGCCTGCATCTGTTATAGTTTACTCAGAAGGATGAGGCGTAATTGGAATGTTTACTTTGTTGAACCATGCTGTGGATTATTTAACTTGAAATTTTGAAACATGCTTTGCTATCCATGATTTCTTCATCACATAACTACCTTTTTTTGTAAAATTTTGTGAATGTGAATTTACATTTCATTTAGCGTAGAGCAAAGAGGATGCACAATGGCCAGTAGCTTGTGGCTAAATTTGATATTTGGAGTTTGATCCTTTTCTGTGTAACTCATTTTTACTAGCTGTCTTGTACAATAGATAAACTTGCAAGGTCATTTCTGGATTTAATTAAAATTGTGCTGCTGTATGAAACAAAAACAACATGCTCTACTGTAACATGATGCTCTTCTTGAAAACAAGCAGAATTGTGGAAACACCGACATTGAAGGGGTTGACTCAACTAATGCATGCTATGGAGGAACTGCAGCTTTATTCAACTGTGTCAATTGGGTCGAGAGTAACTCATGGGATGGACGCTATGGGCTTGTTGTGTGTACTGACAGTGCGGTATGATAATATCCTTTGACTGCTTCAAAATTGCTTTTTTTTTTTAATAATTGTTGAGCTTCTGTGTGAAAATCAATTTTATTTCCAGAAACAAGACCACTTATTTGAATTTCTAAGGTATTTCATATTTTCCATCTCACTGGTTTGGAGGATGTACTGGTTTACTTTTCTTACCGGAGGTCTCTTTCTATTTTATCAGGTCTATGCAGAAGGACCTGCCCGACCTACTGGAGGAGCTGCCGCCATTGCCATGCTAATTGGTCCAGATGCTCCTATTGCTTTTGAAAGCAAATTTAGGGGGAGTCACATGTCCCATGTCTATGATTTCTATAAGCCCAACCTTGCTAGTGAATATCCGGTAACTCCATTCCCCTTCTACATTGATTCCCTTTTCTGTGTAACCTATTCACTACTATAATTCTTTTATAGCATGTTCTTGTCTCTTGATACCTTTTCCTTATGCTGTGGAAAATGCATTTGTAGGTTGTGGATGGCAAGCTTTCTCAAACATGCTACCTCATGGCCCTTGATTCCTGCTACAAAACATTCTGTGCCAAGTATGTATATTAACTACAAAAAGCTTTTTTCACGATGTAGACCTTTTGATGATACTGGTAAACGACTGTGATGTAAATGGCTTGCTATCTTGCTTTGAGTAGGTATGAGAAATCAACAGGCAAACAATTCTCTCTTTCCGATGCTGCCTATTTTGTATTCCATTCTCCTTATAACAAGGTAAATTTATTACTTTGCCTTTGTCATTGCTCTCTTTGTGGTACCACCAACATTTTCAGCATTTGTATTTATTCCATATGTTGAACTTTTGCAGCTTGTACAGAAAAGCTTTGCTCGTCTGGTGTTCAATGACTTTGAGAGGAAAGCCAGGTTCTGTCTTTTCTTCACTCCTGAAGAATTTTATATGTTTTTGTTTTTCATAAGTGAAATTGCATGATATATTAAGTTCTTACCTTCATTTGCTATTTTTTGCAGCTCAATTGATGAGGATACTAAAGAGAAACTGGCACCATTTTCAACTTTATCTGGTGATGAAAGCTACCAAAGCCGGGATCTTGAGAAGGTGCATTTAAAACAAACCCACCCCCACCCTGTCTGTTAAAAAAGTGAAGATGTTACTTTCTTTTGCCTTTTATCCACCACACAGCAGAAATCATTTAATTTCTTGAGCCCTCACTTCTAAGGATACTCCTGTTGCTTTCAAATTCATATCAAATCTTTGTTTGGATTTTTTGCCAACAATATCCTAACTAAAAGCCAGCTGCAGGAGATTTTACTTGCATAATTCTTCCTGATGAGCTACTGAATTGCTAAGCATGCATGATGCTGAACTTTTCCAGACTTCTAGATTGCTAAGATTGCTTAAGATTCCATATTAGAATTGTTTATTTGTGTTGATATTTGACCATCTTGCTGATTGACCACTTGGTGTTATGCATCCACAGGTATCCCAACAAGTTGCAAAGCCTCTTTTTGATGCAAAGGTGCAACCAACCACTTTGATACCCAAGCAAGTTGGCAACATGTATACCGCATCACTCTATGCAGCATTTGCATCCCTTCTTCACAATAAAAATAGTGAATTGGTAATAGAAATTACTCTTTTTTCTAATTTTAAATCTTCACTTGTACATCATCGTATTGGACGGCAGTACTTACCAAGATTTTTGGATTAATTGCAGGCGGGAAAGCGGGTTATACTGTTCTCATATGGAAGTGGTTTGACAGCCACAATGTTCTCATTTCAGCTACGTGAAGGTCAACAACCGTTTAGCCTGTCAAACATTGCCACTGTGATGAATGTTCCAACAAAGTTGAAGTCAAGGCATGAGGTAATCTTGAATATATTTCTTGAATGGTCAAAGATTGGTTTCTTATATATCGTTCTCCTTCATGCCTGATCATGCATCTGGGAACATGAATTTCAACTGCCATTAAACCGCTTGTCAAACATCTCCCTGATGCGTTGCTCAATATTTGAATCTGTTGATGGAAAAATGATTAAGAAATACTATGATCTCGCTGGAATGATCCAGGAAAAGTAAAGGTTAAAAGGGCCTTGTTCTCTGAGAGAGAATATATCTTATCTGCTCAATTAGATTATGAAGCAGTGCCATTGAATGTATTCCACTGAACTTATGCTTCTGGTGCAGTTTTCTCCCGAGAAATTTATCGAAACTATGCACCTAATGGAGCACAGATACGGAGCAAAAGACTTTGTGACAAGCAAGGATTGTAGTCTTTTGGCTCCAGGAACATACTATCTTACAGAAGTCGACCACATGTACCGAAGATTTTATGCCAAGAAGCCCATAGACGGTGCTTGTGAGAATGGCTCTCTTCCCAATGGTCACTGATCCTAGCGAACCAGCTACATCTGTCATCGGCCAGGGATTCGGCTCTGAACTTTTAGATGTTGTTATCAGGCCCAGAGAAGAATAATGCTTCCTTAAGTTTGTATTTTTAAAGCAAATAGTTCGTTCATTAGCAAAAGCAAGTGTTCTCAGTATATTTTTTTTCTCTCAATAAAATTTATCTTTAATCAATCTTGTTTAATCCGAATTGCTGGCATTTGTCTCTGGTTTTGTTACTTCAGCAAGACTGTATCCTGTGTTGCCCCATGGCTGTCAACGTAAATCACCTATCTACTTAATGCATGGGCTTCTTGAACAGTTATTCCTTGCCTGTTCCATAGTCTATTCTATTGGTTCTGGGCAGCTTAATTATTTTATTCAGAGTATAATTATTTAATTGTTTTAACTTGGATATGAAGTTCTTTTGATATTTTACTTCTCAGAAGTTGAATTGATTTTATTGCTTTTAAAGTCTGAACTTCCTTCCCTTGCCTCCGGAGGCTTATTAGTACTCTCATTTTGGTTTTTTGTTGTTAAATTGCGTGGTTCTCTTTATGAGATTTGGGTTAGGATTCTTGGAAAAGTTTTGGAAGAAATATGAAATTATGTATAATTGATGAACGTGACATGAAATGAGAGCTAGTTGACAAGTTAAAAGGAAAGGAAAAGGGGAGCTCCTAAGAAAGACCATGACCGACTATTGAGGGTAGTAATTAGAAGGGAAATATTATGTATTTTGCAAAATAATTATTGTATATATTGTGTTGGATGTGAATATTTATGTAATGAGTGCATTGAGCATGAAAATAATAAGGGAAGTCTTGTTTTATAAAGGCCAAGTTTCGGGCATATATGTATAAAAAGAGGGAAGATGATATTAAACATCAGTTAATTGATTAGACAAATTAGTCTATTGACTTTCAGAGAGAATTCGAGTGGGAAAATAATGGAATTAGGATTGGTTTCCTTCTTAGAAAGTGTATTTTTGGTTGTTTCCCATCTAAGGAAACTAGTTTCATTTAATTCTAAATTTTAGAACTCTATTTTTGAGTCATCAAATGTGGCTTAGCAAGGCAAATTCTGCATGATAGAAGATCTGCCGCATTTATAATGCATTTCGTGAGTATCGTGGGCAAAACTGAGTTTGTCTCTTTTCATAAGAGTTTTATCCTTTTATTTTAGCTTTCCAATGAGATCAAATTCGTATAAAACAAAGTTCTATAACTCCTGTAATAATGAATAATCTCGGCAGAGGTCTGAATGCGATCTTTGCTGGTAGATTTGAGAGAAAAAAAAGGAGAAATAGGAGGTCGTGAAGGGATGAAGTTAGACAAGTTAAGGAAGAGAAATAAGTTAAGTACAAAATGTGTGTATATAATGATATTTTGATTGACAGATGTTAGAAAAATAAAAATCAAAGAATAACGAACTTAGAGGCTTATTGGATTATTTTGGTGTGGTTATTATAAAGTGTATTATTGGCTGCAAATGATTTATGAGAATTTTCTATAATTGCAGGAGGGACCATGAGTGTGGTGCAACAATAACAACAGGAGACCACGAGCAAAGCATCCATAATAGTTAGGTGATTCGTGCCGACACCAATCAATTTAATTTCTATAATTTTGATGTGTGAATTATACTTTTAATGAAAGTTTGAAAAGATATAATTTTTCAATAAAAATATTAAAGGTGTACGTGTTAAGGAAGTCAGTTTGTTGTGAAAAATATGTCAGGGTGTGGCAAAATCACCAATTTGAAAATGACTAAGATACATTTAGTATATGTTAGGATCCTAAATAAGGGGATGACAAAAAATGACTAACATGCATTTAATATATGTTGGGATCCCGGATTGGATGAAAAAAAATGACTAACATACAATATATGTTAGGATCTCAAATAAATAGATTCACAAAAAATATTTGACATACATTTAATGTTTGTTAGGATCCCGAGGATAAAGATCGTTATGCACAGACTAACATATATTGAGGGTATGTTAGAATTTCATATAAGAGATTGTGGTACAATGTAAATCATATATTAATTTATGTTAAGATTTTGAAAAAAGGATTGTCACACCTCCACATATACACATGAGGAAGTATGTTAGAGACCCAAAAAGGGTTTTTTATGATGTTGCCTATAGGGTGATAATGATTCATGCAATATTGTAGGTAAAAAGTCAAATTTACGACTCATATAACTATCCTTTTGGTTATGTTGAAGTTTGATGGTGTGTAGTTGATTAATAACTTTACTGTTAAATTTATTTAATTTTTATATGGAATTACTTTATATTTCTTTTCAGGTCAAATATTTGTATGTTAGGATTAAAATATGTTGTTTATATGTTTTTCTAGCTCTAGAGGCCTGTTTTAAGTATTTTGTGTCATGTAAGTGTTGATAAACTTAACATGTATTAATGCTACTCTTTAAAAATGATTGGAATGTAAGGAATTAAACTCTTAAATTTGTGATATTCTCTTTAATGTGCTAATTGACAATTGATATTAAATGTATATTTTGTTTATTCTATTTCTTGTGGATGTGATGAGAATAATGTTTATGGAGATGTAGACCCAAGACGTTTGGGTCAAAGTTGAATTCAAAGTTATCAAACTTTTCTTTGAAAGTATGACATATGTCTATAACTTGGAATATGCCAATACAATGGAGATTCTATCAAAATTTCAATAGAAATTTTGGTGGAATTTTATTGATTATGAAAAAAAAATATCTTTTATTTACAAATATGTATTTAATATTTTCTTTTTTAGAAAACAGGGATGCTGCAATTTACCCCATTTAATGTTGTAATGAAAAATATATCATACAGAAAAAAAATCATATTATATCAAATCAAGTAATTTAATTTTGATTATGCGGGTCCATAAATACAACAGAATCCATAGTGAAACACTTAACAAGTTTATTTATTTTTTATTTAATGATAAAAGGAACTAGCAGTACTCAATTACATTTGAAAACAATGAACAATTGTATAAACTCCCTTTGGTTCCTAGAAAGATTACTACTTTGATAGATTGGGAAAAATTAAAGGAAACATAAAGTAGGCTTAAAACAGAAAAAAAGCAAATCATTTACATGTTTTCATTTAAGATATATTAAAATAATATATATAATTAAAAAAATAGATTTAAAATAAAATATATTCACATCCCAACTCCCAAGCATCAAAGTCTGTAAATGCTATTAATCATAGAAAATTGTAGCATTAGAGAACTTTTCCTTTCCGATAATGATAAGGATAATGAATGGACCACCACACCACAGCAAGGTGTCATCAACCAATTAAAATCCAATTAATTAAACCACAAAAGACTCGAGACTTTTTCCAGAGTTTTCTGTCACCCCTCTATTAGCCTATTGGTCGAGAGTCGAGACTTGAGGCTCGAGCCCACCATGCCCCCCCTACCTCGTGTCCACTTCATCTGGGACCCACATTGCACACGCAAAATGGCCACCAACAAGACTCAAACACGTGTCGATTCCTCATTCTTCACAAAGCTTTCATGATCCTATCCTAACCGTTCGATAGTCTCTCCATCCCCACCACCAGAATCCTTTGCCATTTTTTCCATGAAGCAATAAACAACAACATCGTGATTATAAGAGCCACAGGTGGAGATAAAATTCTAGGGTTTCGATTCCTTCTCCTTTTCTAGCCCCCAACTTTTCCACAAGTATTTCTCTCTCTGTTTGTCGATTGATATTGTTTTCCTCCTTCAACCTCTTCACCAAAACCCTATATTTTCCTTTCATTTTCCTCAGAAACAAACAGACACTCCTACTGGACCCTCAAAAAATGGCATCATTTCAAGAGCATGAGAGGGGCCCAGACGATGAAGGTGGCACTTCTGATCTTAGCACGAGCGCTGGTGACCCAGAAGACAATAGGAACAGCGGTAGCTTCAGCAGTAATGGGTGCTTGAAGATATCAACAATTGATGAAACAGAAGCGTTTCAAGTCCTGCCGTTAAAGGAGGAGCCAATTGACTCCGACCCGTCTTCTGACCCGGACCAAAGAACCAACTCGATGGGTGGAGTCCCGCTAGCTATGCAGAGGCAAACGCCAATGTCAATTTCAATGCCTATGCCAGTCACTACAACAGCAACAATTAGACGCCCGTCCACCAAAGACCGCCACACTAAAGTGGAGGGCCGTGGCCGTAGGATCCGAATACCCGCTACGTGTGCTGCCCGGATCTTCCAATTGACCCGAGAATTAGGGCATAAATCAGACGGTGAAACCGTTAGATGGCTGCTTGAACATGCTGAACAAGCTATTATTGAAGCAACCGGCACCGGCACGGTCCCTGCTATCGCTGTCTCCGTTGGTGGGACGCTGAAAATCCCCACAACAACCTCAAACAACAGCAATTCGTTAACTGAAACACCGAAGAAACGGAAGCGCCCTTCGAGTTCTGAGTTCTGCGATATTAGTGAGGCAGCAGCCGTTTCGATTTCTCAGACATCTGGTTTGGCTCCAGTAACGCCCACAGCACCAATCGCTGCGTCCGCGACACCACAAGGACTGGTTCCTGTTTATGCTGTGGGAAATACTGGGATGATGGTGCCAGCGAATGCTTTTTGGATGATTCCACAAGCTGCGACGACGGATTCTCCTGCAAATCAACAAATATGGGCATTATCGCCTTCGCTAAACCCTGTGTTTAACGTTGCAGCCGCGAGGCCCATATCATCATTTGTGGCATCGGCAAACAGTGAGAATGAAACAGGAGTAAATACAGCAGCAGCAGCTAGTGTGGTAAATATACCAAGCGAGGTTTAATTTAGGGCACCTTCACCGGTGGTTGCTAGCACATCTGTTGGGGCTAAAGTGGCGAAGAAGTCGACCATGGCGCCGAGTTTGAGTTCTAACAGTGGCGGCGGCAAGGGAGGGAAGGCTCAAATGTTAAGGGATTTTTCCTTAGAAATTTATGATAAGCAGGAGTTGCAGTTAATGGGGCGTCCTGGGAATAATCAACCACGTTGATCAAAATCGTAGGAATTTAGTGATAACTAGCAAAATTAGCCCGCGCGTTGCGCCGGGCTTTTTATATATAGCAAACTGATTATTTATGTGGTAAACAAAAAATTTTTTAGTTGATAAATAGAGAATTGTAAATTTTAAATCATGCTATAATTTTTTTTATGTATTGAATTAGTTGATTATTGTTATAAGATCAAATACTCAGATAATAATTCAATTTAGAAATTTAAAAATTATAAGCGATAAAATTTATAAAAGATCAGCGAATTGTAATTTGAGTATTGCAAGACCATAATTGATTAATTATTTAGTATGTATTAATTGTTTTGATGGTTATTTAATTGGTTGATGTAAATCTGTAATCAATAAAATGAATGAAAGATGATTTTTTTTTGTCTTGAACTGAATGTGTTGATGGTTAAATATTTTTTAACAGTTACTAAGCAGTTAACTGGTTAATAGCAATATTATAATCGCTGAAATCTATTAAAGATAGATTATTTTTTGTTTGCATTGATCTGGTTGGTTGTTGACATTATTTTACTGGCTTGGAGAATAATTTAATCACAGTTTGGATGTGAATTATGTGTCGATTTAATTAACTCATAGATTGCAAAATTTCAATGTTTTGATTATCTGGTGTGTTTTAATTGGATTGATAATTATATAATCAGTTGGTCGAAAAAATGTAATAGATTATATTGATT